>JAKOGI010003212.1:0-60000 GCA_029747015.1 Carnegiea gigantea | reverse complement strand
TGACTCACCTTTGGAATTATTTTGTACTTACTCCTATTATAGTGGATTTTGTGCCGTCTCGCCGCTCTTGATTTTCTCCCGATTTGGGTCTCCATGTAAAATTTTGTGTGCCTACTGTTGTGGTCTTAATCTTACTTTATAATCTCGAATATCCGCATTCCTTCTACACTTTTGCATATACCTCACTTGAATTTCAATTTTTTAATTTTTCCTAACAAGTAGTACAAGAGATGGGTCTTCACTTGATCCGAATTTCGAACATTTGGTTGAAGGATGTTTCGAATATTTGGGTTTCCGACGGAAATACCGATGGAAAAAGGGCATTTTTCTGACGGAAAAATAGCTTTCCGACGGAAAATACGACACGAAATGTCTGGTCGGAATTCAACTCATCGCAGAAAATAGTCCAACGGCATTTCTAACGGAAAACTCCCATCGGTGAGTCAGTCGGCCAGTGGTTCTGGGTGCAGACAAATTTGAAGAGGGGAAGGAAGTTCCGATAGAAAATTCCGTCGAAAATTCTGACGGAATTTCCCTCCCCCTCAAAAAAAAAAAATTTCGTTTTAAAAAATTTTTGGTTCTCAATAACAAAGAAAAAACTTAAATATATCACGACATGATCATCACATAAAATATATATAATAATTACTAAATATAAAGTTTTATATCTGCCAAAAAAAGGTGTTAAATTAAACATTAATCACGACATTCATCAAACACAATTGTTTTGGATCTACACGCAGATTATATAAATTAATCAGAATCAGATAAATTTATGGGATCATTATCATTGTCATTTTGGGAGTCCTCCTCATCATCAGGGTTCAAGGTGATTTGCCAATTTGATTTATAGCCTCTGCTTGCTTGGTTATACTCTGATTGAGGAGTTGCACTTGCTCTCTTGGATCAAAATGCTCAGTTGATGAGTGACGTGCAGCTACAGTTGTAGCTTATTTCTTCAACTTGACCCCGTTCGTGTCAAAACCGTATATACAGCCTTTTTTATCTAGATTTTCTTTAACCCAAAACTCTTCTGGGGTCATAGGGGACAGTTGAGAGCCCCATTGAGTTGCAGCTTAAGTATACTCCTGTTATTTGTTGTGATGATCCTCCTGAAAATTGTCAAAAATAAAACTATTTCATACTAAACCGACAATTATAACATATGAATAATCTCTGAATAAAATGTGCCAAATTTATATATTTTTTTGCAGATTTTTTATCCGCGAAAGTTTTGTCTTTCATCTTGCAGTGAGTGTCCTTAAACAGTTCCTCACATGTAAGTTCCCTACCTAATGCTTTGGCCTAAAGAAAAAAAAAAGCAACAAGTGATTAAATGTAAACAAGGACCAAAACCTCAATTCATGCCATGCATTATATATAATAAATACGCTTATTAATAATCACATTCCTTACCAGGCGCCTTTTCCTTTCACTAATCGGAATTGAGCCGCATGTATGTAACGAAAGACCAAAACCTTCTGCATCACTCAATCTATTCTTTTTATTTTGTTGACTCAATTTCTTGAACTTGTCATCATCACTCCAATGTTTGAGCATCTCATTCCAAACATTAGGTGGTAACCACTTCGACTTTTTGTTGTACTTTCCAGCATACCCAAGAATGTCCCTAAGTCCAGTTGCACCTCTGTACTCAAAGTTACGCCGTATCTGAGTTTCATTGTCTGGATGCCGGTAGTAGTGTTTCTATGACAAAGTTGATGTATATTAGTAAACATCTCAAACAATCCAATGGCGACTTTCAAATTCGTTGTACAGAAAATTAACCTTAAACTCATTAAACCATATGTCTCTCTGAAATTGTGGAACTTCCCCCCACGTGGTCCAAGAACGTGCGTACTTACCTGCAAAGCTTTCAATAATTTTTTGAACTACACCCTGATATGGAACAAAACTAAGAACAAAAAAAGAATTTGTTAAAAGTAATTACTGTAGGCATTAAAAGAATATGATTACTGAAGAAGTTAGAAAATTTGTAATGAACTTACGTATCTCCATCAGGTTGTAAATATATCTTATTATTTATACTTGTAGTTTCACTATCAAGTGCAAGACTTTGTCTATCCCTTTCTACCCCTTTATTTTGGAACCCTTCGTTGTGCACTGAGTGGCTTGACATTCTAGGTTGACCCATAATCTAATTACTGTTGTAACGTGGACTAACTATGCCAAATTGTTGATAAAGTAATGGAGTAGCTTAAGTATCACCCATGTAAGGAATATTAGGTTAGATTGGTGACTGCATACCTGCACCAAAAAAAGGTAGTTGCATATGGGGTTGCTCATTCATACTACCAAAATAATTTCCGAATGGTTGAGTTGGATCAAGAAAACCTCCAAACATTCCACTAAAGGTGTTTGTTTTATAGTTTTGATCAGCAGGATCATACTGTGGGATCGATTGTGGTGCTTCTCTAACCGCATCATTCCTAACCATTCGACCTCGACCACATCCACCATTGACTCTAGACATCTAATAAATAAGAACAAAATTAAAAAAATACAACAGTGCAAATATATCATAGTATTGTCAGTGAAAAAATTACAATACATATACACAATTGTTTTTCCTAGCTTGCAACTAAAAAAAAATTACATACACATGCATAAGTATCCATACAACTAAAAGATTAAATCAATCATTGTGGGACACATCGTCATCGTCATCATCATCACTTTGCAATGTCATATTTTCTTCATCATCATCATCAGTGTCTTCAGCTTCATCCTCCCATTCACCTTCTTCATCATCTTCATCACCATCATCATGTTCACCATTTCTAGCATGATCATCACCCCAGTCATGTCTATCAATATCATCAGCTTGTGCAGTTTCATCAACTAATGTTGTGGCTATTATGTTATCCACATTCATGATTGTCATTCCTAACTGTTGGTAAGCAAGTTCTAAATTATCCTTATCTTTAGGGGTACCGCGAGATTTGTTCGGTATAGCTACCCGCCAATTCGCTTTTCTTGGTATCCCCTCAGGGTACTTAAGATATACCACTTGGGTTGCAGTATAAGCAAATATGAATGGGTCAAACTTTCTGTAACGTCTGGTATGATTAACCTCGGGATATGGGGTAAATTTAGGATAACGTAGCCCCCGAGGAACATTTGCGTCAAACTACTCACAATTAAAAAGTACATATTTTTTAATTGGTTCACCCGTAAATTCAACACGAATAATTTCATGAAGTATGTCATAATAATCTCCTGATACTTCATCACCTTCGCCAACTCCTTTGACACACACGCCACAATTATATGTGGCTTTACCTTCATTTCTAGACTTGGTATGAAATCGATAACCATTAACTTTATACCCAGAAAAATATTTGACAACCATAATCGGCCCATGAGAAAAGTTGTCCAAAAAATCTTACCTCTCCGGTAAGAATTGACCTAGAAAGAAAAAAGAAGGTAATTCTCTTTAGAGTTATAAAAATATTTTGTAGGAATTGAAGATTAGTTATGAAAAATTACTTACATTATACTCAAACCACTGTGCAAAATTTGCCTTGATAAATAAGTCAACTTCTACATCACTCGAGTTTAGATTATGACCGCGAAATTGATGTCTGAACCAACTGTATTATTTCACGAATGAAATTATTTAATTACTTAACAATTATTAAGTATTCAAATGAAAATTTCAGTAACTGATATACTTACTTCAAATATGGTTGCATTTCATCACAATTCAGTAAAATGTGAAGGTGAGCGACACAGTACTTCGGCTCAGTAAGATATCTTTTTCCTCGATTTCCAAATGGAGTACCCTTACGATTGAACACCGAAAGAGTTGGCATTTGTGGTTCAAGTTGTTGCATACCCTCGTTACGCCCAATACTTGGGCGATGCAAGCTTGACTGAAAAATAATACTCAGCGAAATGTTTAATCTCAAATGCTAAGTATGCGTGAACCATAGATGCCTCTACACAAGTTTTATTCTTTGCCGTAGGTTTCAACCAGCCAAAATACCTCTCAAAAGAATACATCCATTGATATTGAATAGGACCACCCAACAAAGCTTCTTCGGCTAAATGAATGGGCAAATGTTCCATGACATTCCAAAAACTAAGAAGGAAAACTGTCTCCAATTAACAAAGAATTATAGCAATGTTCTAGTTCATCTCTTTAAGCATGCTAACATGTAACTCACTGGAACATAGGTTCCTGAAAAATTCACTCAATTCGACCAAGGTCCCAAAACATCTTCCGGAAGAGCATCAAAAGCTACTGGAAGAAGATTCTCCAAAAATATATGGTGATCATGACTTTTCATATTTTACAACTTTGTGTTAGATGGATCCACTCAATTTTTCACATTAGAACAATAACCATCAGGCACATGAACCTCACGCAACCATTGACACACAACCCTTTTTTGAGGTAACGACAGTGCAAACTTGACTTTCGGCTTACACAGCCTATCAGTGGACCCTCTTGTAGCCAAATTCAACTCTTGCCTACTACACAGAATAGACATATTCATTCTTGCTTTGATATCGTCCTTTGTTTTTTCTGAAACATCCATCACTGTGTTTATAATATTTTCACTAAAATTTTTCTCAATATGCATAACATCAAGGCTATGCCTTAGAAGTTGATGCTTCCAATAAGGCAACTCCCAAAAGATACTTTGCTTTATTCAGTTGTGTTCATTTTTCTCAAATCCCAGAATTTAAAAATGTACATTTGTAGTCAGTTTAGGCAATGTCGATACTGCATCAGACAATATTTCACCAGAAATCCTTTGAGGAGGGCCAATGTGTATGCTTTTCCCTTTACGAAAAGCAACTTTATTAGCTCTAAACAATGATTCTTGAGGCAAGAACCGACGATGGCAATCGAACCAAGATGGCTTTCGTCTATGCTGTAACTGGAATGCACAATTTTGGTGCATACAAACTGGACATGTTAACAACCCATGAGTACTCCAACTGGATAACATACCATAGGCGGGAAAATCATTAACTGTCCACATCAACGCAGCATGCAATCTAAAAGTTTTCCCGCATAAAATATCAAATGTATCCACCGCAACATCCCACAGCATTTTCAACTCATCAATTAAGGGTTGCAAGTACACATCAATTCTGTTGTTCGGATTTCTTGGACCCGGAATAATACAACTTAAAAACATGTATGGAGTGGTCATACACATATCTGGGGGCAAATTATAAAGTGTAACAACAATTGGCCACACAAAATACGATCTTTCAGATATCGAAAATGGTGTGAAATCATCAGCATAAAGACCTAACCTTACATTCCGAGGCTCTGCTGCAAAATTTGGATACTTTTGGTCAAAATGCTTCCAAGCTAATCCATCCAATGGATGTCGGAGAGCATCCGATTCTTGGCGTTGCTCGTGATGCCATCTCATGTGGACGATAATCCTTTTTGAGGCATACAGCCTTTGCAATCTTGGGATTAAAGATAGGTAGTGCATTTTAGTACATGAAACATCCTTATGACCTCATTGGTTGGAGTTCTTTGGTAATTGTCTTGTATATCCATAAAATTTGCATGCGGACAAACCCTTATCTTACTTATAATAAAGCATGCAACCATTCGGACAACAATCAATTTCCTGAACATCCATACTTAAATCTCTCACTTTTCTGAGCTGCTGATGATAATTTTTTGGAATGCCACTTTCAAAAGGGCATATATCTTTCATCAGGCCAACAACTTCGTTGAAATAACGTTGAGACATGTTATGCCCCGATTTAATACTAAGTAGCCTCACAAATGTTTCAAGTTCAGTTATGTTATACCCTTCATACAACGGTCTTTGGGCAGATTCAAGCACAGTGTAAAATGCCTCATGATTTACGTCATGATGGCTACTCATGTTCATTTCATTAGCTTGGAAGGCAGCATGAAGTATGTTCTCCATATGATTATAATCGTTGTGATCGTAATCAAAATTCATAGAATGTGAACTACTTGCATCACCTGCTTCCGAATTATCTTCTTTCCCATGACTTGTCCAATACCAATAATTCTTCACAAACCCCTTTCTATACAAATAAGACTTTATATACAACGTCAGGTGTAAAATACTGCATATTCTTGCACTTCACACATGGACATCTATAAACTCCATTAACTCTATACTCCTCCTGATTTCGTGTAAATTCATCAAACATATTAACTCCCATCAACCACTCATCTCTAAGCCCATGTCCATCAGGATGTCTTCTCCTATACATCCATTGACGATGCAACGGCCCATCCATATGTTGCTAATATGATTGCCTTAATTGTTATGTAAACTACAATTAATTGCAATAAATATCTTTTAGAAATCTATTTAACCAGTTCAATATTTGGAATACAATAATGAACTTTTAAACAAATGTTATCACAATGTTAAAGCACATAAATAATTATATTTAACAAATAAAATAAATCATACAGAAAATTACCTACACGTAAAAAAAGAATATACTTCAAATCATTTACCAAAACGAAACATATTATACATGTTTATCTTTTTACAGCTATTTAATTTATTCAAATCAAGATACATAACAAATGAAATTAAAGATTAAATTATTTACTCTAAATATTATATTCACGAATTAGACATATATATATATATATATATATATATATATATATATATATATATATATATATATATTGCATGTACAATAATGTAATTCAACATATATATATGTATTACATAAAATAAATTTAATAGAACTGTTAAATATATCATCATAAACCTAATTAAGCATCAAACACAAATTACATAATTTATTTCACACTTCATTCAAATAAACAAACCCAAAAAAAAAAAATACTATTACCCAAAAGATAAAATAAAAATACTTAACAAATCAAACAAAAAATTAACCATACCTCAAACCAGAATATTGTTCACTTACTTCCCAATAATTAATATACACAAGAAATCAAACAAAAAATAAACATACTTAACATACTTAAACTATTCACCAAAATTTTACATCACTATATTATTTGTGAAAATAAATGTAAGTAAGCATCAAACACCAATTAAATTATTTATTTCGTACTTCATCCAAATAAATAAACCCAAACAAAAATAATAAAATATAATACAATTAACATAATGAGCAAACTTCAATTAATATATACTTAACATATCTCAATATTACAAAAATAAAATATAAATTCTGAACATATCAAACAAATCATACAAAAAATTATACATACCTCAAAAACACATACACTTTACATACTGACAAAACGTTAATATATATCACAAATCAAACAAAAACCAAACATACTTAGGAAATTAAAAGTATTCACTAAAACAAAACACATTATACATGTTTAACATACTACAACATTGTATAATAATTATATAATTACTATAAATGTACATACTTATCATATTTTACTCCACTTATTCAAATAAATACACTTCACAAATAAAATAAAAAATTCACATAATTCACATCCATATTTTATGAAACAAATAAATTAAATAAATTATCCAAATTAAATATGCCTCAAAATTAAATTTTATGAAAGTTAACAACACATACAAAATTAATATATATAATTTCAAAATACAATAATTTTACTAACCTTTAAATACCCACAAATCAAAGCGGATTAAATAAATTATCCAAATATGCTCTCCTCTTTCTCTCTCTTCCTTGCGCCTTCTCTCTCTCTCTCTCTTCACAGTTTCAAATGATTTCAAAACTCATCCAAAATCTATCCGAAATATTTAAAACCGTAACTGTAGTAATTAATCATTCAAAAAATAAACTAAAAATACGTAACTAATCAACCAATCATACCAAAAATTAACCATATCTTAAAAAAAGAATATTATTCACATACTTACCAAAAATTAATATACACAACAAATCGAACAAAAAATAAACATACTTAACATTCTTAAACCATTTATCAAAACAAAACATATATTATACATGCTTACCTACTCACAACTATTTCAATTATTCAAATCAATATATATTAAATTAGAGTCACATTATTTATTATAAGTTTTATATTCACCAATGACACCAAAAAAAAAAAAAACTTATATTTATATTTAGTTCACATTGTATATTCTTGGGTTCCTTAAATTAATTTTCACAAAACCTAAAATACAATAATTAATATAATTAAACATATATGCTAAAAAAATAAATTTAACATAACAATATTATTTATCCAAATAAACCTAATTACGCATCAACCACAAATTAAACTATTTATTTCACATTTCATCCAAATAAACAAACCCAACCAAAAATAACAAAATACTATTAACATACTTAGCAAACTTAAATTAATATATACATAACATACCTAAATATTACAAAAATATAACAACAATTCTTAACATATCAAACAAATCATTAAAAAAATTAAACATATCTCAAAAAATGTACACTTCACATACTTACAAAAAATTAACATATACAGCAAATCAAACAAAAAATAAACAAACTTAAATTATTCACTTTAAAAAAACAAATTATACATGCTTAACATATTTAACATTTTATAATACTTAGATAATTATTTTAAATGTACATACTTAACTTGTTTTACTCCACTTATTCTAATAAACATATTTTACAAATTAAATAAAAAACTAACATAATTCATATTCATATTTTATGGAAAAAATAAATTAATTAAACTAGAGAAATATGCTTCAAGATTAAAATTAACAAAAATTAGCATCACATATCAAATTAATACAATTTCAAAATGCAATAATTCTACTAACCTTTAAATACCGAAAAATCAAACGGACTACCCGCGGCGGCGGCGACGGCAAAACTTGAAAAATCAAGTACCATAAAAAATATCAATTAGTTTAAATATTTCAATTTTAAACAACAAATTAACTAAAAAAGCACCTTACCGTTCAATTATAGGCGGCGACACTAATTTTTCCGGTCACCGGAATCTTCAAAAATCTCCACCTTTCTCTCTCTTCCTTCTCCTCCCTCTCTCTCTTCGAACCTCACTTTCTCTCTCTTTGCGTTGCAAATGCTCAGCCAAAACCCCCTCCCCCAAAATTAAAAGGCAGATCTCTGCGCGCCTCGTGAAATCCACCCAAAAACCGACGGAATCTCTGATTGGCACTGACGGATTCCGACAGAAACCCGTCGAAATTTCCGACAGAACCTGTTTCCGTGGGAAATTCCGTCAGAAATTCAAAAATCCGTCGGGCTCCCTTTGTGTTTCCATCGGACCTTCTGACATTATCTGACGCCCTTCCAGCGCGCCGCTTTTTCCGTCAGAGTTGAGCATCATTTTTGTAGGCTCAAATGAATTAGGGATGCCTAAGAAGCTATCAGCTTTTGTTTTTTGGTCCATGATCACAAGCGGGCCAATAATGCCTTCCCAACTATTTTGTAAGTTTGACCTACATTGAACAATCAATAGGCCCGGTTTTGAGCAACCAGCGTGCTCTATGAATGGGTTGTGGTTTCGCCTGCGGACCATGGGCCTACTAAGTTTGCCTTTGCTGCTTTAGCTTTTGACAGTTTTTTTTGGTTGTTACTGTTAGGCTTAATGCAAGGCTTTATGGTTGATTTATTGCTGGTATTTAACAGCATTGGTCAACACTTTCATTCACCTGTTTTATGAACCTTTATTTGGTGAATTATGACTCAACCCTTGGTTTCTTCCTCATTAATTGCAAGAGTTACATTCCGGGTTTTTCCATAAATTAGGCACCTCTAGAGTGGCATTTTTTGGGCAACTTTGTGGCATCTTTGGCAATTGGGAGTGCCTGTCAGCACTACCCTTTTCTAACCTTTTTTATGAGGCATTTGTCAGTCGTTTCCTCTTCTATTTCATGTTTTTAGAGTGAGAATTTGTTTGAGAGTTTTATCCATTTGATCTTGTTGTTGGTTTAAGATCGCTACTCTCTTTGTATTGATCACTTTGACTCGCCTTTGAGATCATTTTGTACTCACTCCTATTCTAGTGAATTTTATGCCGTCTTATCGCTTGTCATTTTCTCCCTATTTGGGTTTCCAGATAGAATTTTGTGTGTCCACTGTTAGGGCCCTGATCTTGCTTTGTATTATCAAATATCCACACTGTTTCTACACTTCTGTATATACCATGCTTGAATTTCAATTATTTAATTTTTCGTAACTATGTGTGTCTATGTACACACATGCACACACACACATATATATATACACATACACACACACACACACACACACACACATATATATATATATATATATATATATATATATATGCGCACGAGTGTGTATAGACATAAAATTTTATTTGAGAAATTCAAATTTTTTTATTTAGAGTTCCCTCGTAAAAGTTCACATTAAGTTTTAAAGACTTTTAATTGGAGGGTATTTAATATTCAAATTTGTAAAAACCCTAGCTAGATTCCTCTTCCTTTCTTGAGCAGCCGTGAGTATTCCACCAAAAAAAAAAACAAAAATATGCAGCCCTTTTCTTACGTGAGAAGCTAGTAGCCCCTCCCCTCCATCAGTATTCTCATCTCACTTCTCTCTCTATTCCCCAGAACCCCAACTCATGCCCCTCTCCTCTCCGATCATCGCCCCCACCAGCAGACTGCGACCGGAAGCCCACTGTGCTGCCCAGCCAACCCACCCAACCTCTTTCCTCCTTGGTTTTTGCACAAGAAAGTTTAAGGTTTTGGGTTGTTTGAGTTTAAAATTTTTATGCTTACAAAGAATTGATTTGTACAGCAAATTCACTCAGTTTCTAGGTTCTAAATACTTCTTTTACAAGTTGTAATATGATTCTCGGATTTCAGGGTTGTTTGAAAGCATTCATACAAGCATCTTGCCTCTCACCCTCATATTTAAGGTAAAACGTAAAACTTTCTCTTTGAAACGTCTCTTGAAAGGGGGCTTGGATAGGTTTTATCGATTTTAGAGTTGATATTGATTATTAGGAGTTGTTTTAGATTGATTTGGGTGAGCTCAGTAGTATGAAATTCCTGATTTCATGCATGGAATTTAGGGTTAGTCAATACCAGACACTACCCTTGCAATGACCCAATTTTATTGATTAAACTGCTTTTATGTGCTGTCACAAAAATTATTAAATACTTTTTGAATGTAGATCTACGCATCTATTTTTACATGAATTTTGAATCATGAATTTTGGGGAATAAACAATACAGAAGTACCATCAGTCTAGTGTAAACTATTTTAACGGCCACCATTTTTTAAAAACAATTATAAGATACCTTGTCTTTTGAAAAACTAACAGAAAGGACCCTCAAATCTTTATTTGAGTTATTTTCTAGACTTACGCACTATTCTAATTTGCAAAGCATGCCCAAAAACTTTTCATATTTGCAAATCTACCCTCAATCCTTAAAAACTTACTTTCGAAAAATTTAAATTTGTGTTTGTGATATTTTTTCCACTAGTATAATTCGAAGCCCTCTTTCAACTAGTATCAGAGTCACGTGCATAAAAATAATTGAGATTATTAAGTAAATTAATGACTAATTAAACTAATTAACTGTGATTAGCTGAGATTAATGCTTGAATCATCACCTGCTTGTCCTAGTTATAATTATTCACACATTGTCCACTCACCTGAAGGTAATATCTCTTTAGCACCTCAATTGAGCTATATCATTGATATAGTTTTAGAATTAAAAGCAGAATTAGCTAAAATTAAAACTGAGCTAAAAGATCTTAAGAATCAGTTAACTATTGTCCATCTTTCTCTTATTAACAAAATTAGCCATAACGAAAAAGCTACTCCTAGAATTAGTGCTCCTTTTCAGCATAAATAACCTTTCCAAAACCCAAAAAATAAGATTCCATTTCCTTTGCAAGAGACAAAAATCCAAAAAGAAGTAGAAGAACAATATGGTGAAAAAGCATCTGAAAAGAAAGAAAAAGAAGATGGAGTATAAGCAACATACTCTTGAAGAGCTATAAAAAATGTTCGATAAAGAACAAAATTCAGAAGAACTAAACAAAATCATGAGCGCAATTAGTAATAAATATGATGTTTTATCTGATGATAATGAAGAGACTAATAATATCCAACGAGAAGAAGAAATATATCAGTAGATGAATCTGATTAAATTAGAAGATCTTAGTGTTTTACCATTAGAAGAAATTAGAAGAAAACTTGATAAGAAATATGGTTAAATGACTAATGAAAATGAAATCAATGAGATTAGAGCAGAAATTGACTTATATGAAACAGGAACTAATTTGGTTGAGAATGTCGTTCCTAAACCTGAAGAATTTGGTGAATCCTCCAGAAGAAACACTCATTTTCTAAGACCTAGGAATGTTCCTGCAGGACGAACAAGTAATTTTTTCTTTAGGTTTATCCCAAGAAAAACCATAACCTATGAAGAAATTGGCCTTACCTCAATTAGCCAAACTGGATATATCTTAAACATTGATGAAGCCCGATATAGAGAGGAAATATTTGAACACTGGAAAAGAGGAATGAATATTATCTTAAACCTAAATACTACTTAGACTGCGGCAAACTTCTTAACTTACATTGAGTATAGTTTCTCTGGCACTGTAGCTGATTGGTATGATTCATTAAGTGAAAATGGTAAAAATATATTAAGAGCAATGGAAACACCAGCTGCTATATTCAGAAATTTGTGCAAAGAAATTGAAACTGAATTCATCGGAGCTAAAATCGATTTTGAAGAAAAAGCATGAGAATGGCAAAGAAAAATTAACAAAATAGAACTATGAAATATGAGGTACCTAGAAAATTATATTGCAGAATTCAGTCAATATTATTACAAAATTTGGCATAATGAAACAAATCTTGGCATGTGTTATGACAAGTTGCCATACCCCATAAATTCTATAATTAATGAAAAATACATAGCATGGTTTGAACGAACAAATATTGTTGATACCCTTGGTTCAAGAATTTCCTATTTATGAAAATGGGTCAATGAACGATGTCCTGATCTTCAAAAATAGAAGAAGATTAACAAGCTTAACTTGCTGAGATTCACCTCACGAATGGGGGAAAGAATCTGAGAAAAGAAGAAAAAGAAAATTCTATAAGAAAAAGAGTTTTAACAAGCAGAGAGGCGAAAAATATAGAAGAAAATATTACAACAAATCAAGTCCTAAAAAACGTAGATTTTTTAGAAAAGCTACTCATTGCCCGGTAGGCAAAAATAACTGCAAATGTTGGGCATGTGGAGAAGTAGGGCATTATGCTAATGAATGCAAAAACAGAAAGAATAACAAATTTATTAAAACCTTGGGAAGCCTAGATTATGTTAAGCTTAATGAAGATGAGGCATTAAACCTAACTCCAGGCAACAACAAAGGAATTGTTGAAATTATGAAGGACAATGAATATGAAGAAAGTGATTATAAAGAAACAAGTCATATGATAGAAAGTAACTCGGTTAGCCTTAGTGATCTTCAAGGAGAAGAGTTTGTAGTAGACAATGATCATGAAGAAGTCAAAGGAGATTAGGTTCTTCCCATAATCCAAAAAATATGATCTGTAAAAAATTCATTTTTCAATTAAAAAGCAAATATGCATGTGAAATGATGAAAGTAGACCGTGAGATAAAAGATTGTTAGTATGACGTTGGGAAAGTTAATCTTATTAATTGAGAGAATATCCTTAAGCATAATAAAGATAGAAAATATAGGTACATCCATATCGGAAGTGTCCAAGTTCAAATCAGTCTATTACAATATTATAGTAAAGATATTGATCTTTGCGCTTTACTCTATGATATTAAGCATACCAAATTTAATAATCAGATAATCACGGGGAGAAAAACCAATTTATGTAATGGGTCAGTAGGTTTCAACTGTCGACCTGGATATTATCTGAGGCTAAAAGATGAATTTGCTAAAAACTTCCTATCCCTTAAGATAAAAATAGTTGGGATGGATATGAAGAGAGGAGGATATCCCTTGAGGATATTTTGGAAAATTATCTAGAAATTAGATAATATAATAGACCCCCAAGACTAAGGTGATAATGATGGAGGCATAAAAATTTGAAAGTCCTACCCCAATGCAAAAGATTCAGATGATTAAGTCCAATCCATAGGAGATGAAAATACATCGATTATGGATATCTACCTTTGCCAATCCTACTAAGATTAATAAGAAAAATATAATAAAAATTGGTGAGGAAGGTAAAATCACCATTAAACCTCAATTATTAAGAAGCATGAGTACAAGATTAGATTGGGAAGAAGGATCTTCATCCACTAAAGAAGAGCTTAAAGAAGATGATACAATTAGCCTAACCAGTAAAATGAGTAGAATGAGTTTTGAGCTGCAAGACCCAATCTAGATCGGTTGACAAGTCTAAATAGAAAGGTCATAGGATATAAAACAAGAACTGTCAGTGAACCAATTCACAAGGATGAATTAATCAAAAATATGACCATGGAAATATTCTATGAAGCTACCAATACAAACCTTAATAGCATCTATATACCAATAAAGATATGTTTAGAGGGATATAATAAATATGAGTTATGTGCTTACATAGATAGTGGTTGTTCTGTATGCTTTGGAAAAAGATCATTATTTCCTAAATTTATGTGGAAAAGAGCTAAAAATCTTTTACAAGTAAGGATAGCTGATAATAGTGTTATGAGCCACAATGAAGCCATAGAAGGATTATCCATAGAATTAGGAGGAGTTCAATGCATTATACTAGTTCTATGGGCTACGGATTAACTCTCTTATGATATGATTATTGGAAATAATTTTCAAAGATTATGTTCTCCTTACACTCAGACCATAAACCAAATAATATTCACAATTAATGGTCACTCAGTTCCTATTAAAAAACTAAGGCTTACACTTATCAGAAAATTGAATTTACACGCAGCCAGCATTGTGAGAAGGTAATGCCTGCATAACGAGAAGTAGCACTGACAATCTCATTACTTGAGTTATTTGTTAGAACAACAAGAAAAATTGTGTAAAGAACTCAACTCTGATAATCCTTTAAAATTTTGGGATAAAGATAAAATATTTGCTAAAATCACTCTATTAAATCCCAACACCATCATCTGGGTTAAACAAATGGTGTATACACACCAGGACATCTAAGAATTTGATAAACAAATTAAAGAACTTCTGGATAAAGGATTAATCAGAAACAGTAAGAGTCCTCATACCAGTCCCGCTTTCATGGTAAGAAATCATGCTGAAGAAAAAAGAGGAAAAGGTAGAATGGTAATCAATTACAAAAAGCTTAATGATAATACTGTCTTTAATGGTTATTATATCCCTAACAAAACAGTTCTTTTCAACAGAATTCAAGGAACCTTTTGGTTCTCGAAAATGGATTGCAAAAATGGTTATTGGCAGATAAAAATGGATGAGGAAAGTATTCCTTTAACTGCATTTAGTGCCCCATAAGGACATTATGAATGGATAGTAATGTCATTTGGTCTTAAAAATGCACCTCAAATATTGCAGAGGAGAATGGATAAATTCTTCAAAAACCTTAATCATTGTTGTTTAATTTACATTGATGATATCCCTATCTTTTCTAAAACAATAGAACAGCACAAAGAAGATGTCTTAGCTGTCATCCAAAGATGCATTAATCATGGCATTATACTTAGTAAGAACAAATGCATTAATACTGAGCAAGAAATTGAGTTTTTAGGTCTAGAGATAAAGCTGGATAAATCATCCTACAAAAGCATATTCTGAAAAAAATAGAAAAGTTTTCTGAAAAAATTGAAGATAGGAAGCAGCTAGAAAGATTTCTCGGATGCCTTACCTATGCTTCAGATTTCATTAAAGATTTAGCCAAACTAAGAAAGCCATTGCAGAAGAAACTCAAAAAAGAAGTAAGCTAGACATGGACTATTAACGATACAAAGATTATTCAAAACTTCAAGAAGATGTGTAAAAATCTTCCTGTCCTTAATTTACCTAACGAAGAAGATGATTTAGTTCTTGAAACAGATGCCAGCAATGATCACTGGAGTGCGGTACTCAAAATTAAGGAACGAGAAAAACTCTGCAAATATTGCAGTGAAAGTTTTAATAAGGCAGAATGTAATTATCCTACAATGGAAAAGAAATCCTTGCAGTCATAAGGGGAATTGAAAAATTCTTAATCTTTTTAGCCCCAAAATCTTTTCTTATTTGAACCGATTGTAAATGAATACTTGATTTTATGAAAAAGAATTTGTCAAATATGCAAGCGTAAGGGTGACTCCTACATTGGTAATTATGGCTTAACCAGTTTTCCTTCTCTATTGAACATATACAGGGATCGAAAAACTCTCTGGCAGATAGTCTAACTCGAGAACTCACCAATGGTGATCATCAAAGCCGACCTCCTACCAGAAAAGGAGGAAATCCTTAATGAAATACCAGACATACTAGAACGGGTTATGCCTTCTAGTAAAGTCTTTATTGATAACCTGAAATTGCATACCAAAAGTAGATCACGCTTTGGTCTACTTTCTATTGTCTACCTAATAGCCCAAAGATTTTCCCTTCTAAAATTACAAATTAGTTACCTTCAGTGTCCTTATGATATCCAAGAAAAAATAAGTTCTCATGTTCGAGAAAAATGGTTCAATGAGTGGTATGCAGCCTGCATCGACTTTTATCATCATTATTCCTATGATATTTAGGAGCCTTAGAGTACAGCGATCTACTTTCCCGACAGATCTGGAGTTGGTGGCATTTACTTCCCTACCAATTCATTATCTCCTAATGATCCTGCCTTTAAAGCCTGGAAATACAGGATGGTACTTTACTTCTCAGAAGTCCCAGATCCAAAATTTTTATTTTTCTCAACCTTAACTAAGTTCCAGCAATATATGTTCAAAAGGTTCCATTGGATTCTTAAATCTCCTGAGGGACCAACAAAAATTCCAGTTCGCAGATGCCTAACTTTGGAAGTTTATAGCGCCCTAATTGAATATGAAAATGGAAAAGTCAAACCAGCCCATTATCTTGTCTAAATCGTTGATTGCAACAATCCCAATGATCAACGATAAAATTGGATTCATGGAGATCCGGTATATCTAGTTATTGATCCTGCATTAGAAAGAGTTATTGGATTTTTTAACATTTATCATCAATGTTGGGCATTGATCGAACAAGGAAAAGCATTAATGCATTGTGGAAACACTACTTTCACCTATAGTAATGAGTTTAAAGATTACATGAAGGTGGAAGAAGCAATGTCAGAAGATATCTTTGATTATCTCTTTGATATGAGAGCTGGAAAATTCTAATCAGAAAAAGGGAGGAAATATCTCTTTGAATTATCTGAAGAATAGGATCCGAAGCATCTTAAGTAAATTGATGAAGATTTTGATGATTATCTAGATAATAATGGTCTGGAAGATATAATTGGAGATGAAAGAATGCAGAATCTCAATAATGATGACTAGTCTTGTCATCACTAAAAGTTCTGAAAAGTGGCTACCCCATTATTGTACTATTTTGACAAGTGTCTGGTCTGTAAAATAAAGTGTGTACTATAGCCATCGGTATACTATTGATAACTATAGCCATGTGAAAAATCTTTATGTACTGTAACCTTTAGGGCATTTTATGCACCCCCATCTCCTCTATAAATAGAGAGGTCGAGTGCTGAGAAAGGACAAGGTCATTTGAGCATTCTTGAGCAACAGAGAAGTCGGGATTCTCCATTTCTCTTTGAGCAAGCATCTCTAATGATCTTAACTTAAGTTTCTCTTCAAAGCATTCCATTATAAGATAACCACTTGCAAACTTTCAATAAAAGAAGTTTCCCAGTAGGGAACGTTATTCAATTGAACTTTATATCTTAAATATTATAATTTCTTGATTAAAGTTCCATTATCCTTGAAAAAGATTAAAAACTTGATTAGTGACTACGGTCTGAGGTAGAAAACGAAACAAATCTGTGATGTACATGATCTAAGGAAGGTGGGGTTGAGATTAGCAATCTCTGTAAACCGGAAGTTAGAGGAATGCCGGAGTCTAGCGCCAACTAAGTTCAAGTAACGGTCAAAACTCTCTAATTAAGTTTTAATTATTTTTGCTAAGCATGGTGGGCCTATAGCCACAAAGTAGATTGTGATAACTAGTACCAATAAAGTCATTATAAGAATTTAAATCAGTTAAAACAAGCATATTTTCTGGAAAAAAACCCTTAAGAATAGCTTATTTACATGTTTTCCTATTTCAGAGACTATTCTGTAATTTCTGAAAATTCAAGGACTAAATAATACGAAAAAACGACCAAAAAATTAGTTTCCTGAAAACTTAGGATATCCCAAAATTAGTTTCGAAAAAGTTTGGGCCTAAAAATAGTTACCCTTAAACTTAAGAGCCTGAGTGTCAGTAATTCAATTTTGGGCATAAAACAAGGGAGAAATAAATTTTCTCCTCACACAGTGCAATTCTGGCCTAAAAGTGGTTGTGTGAAAAGAAGTTAATTTTTGGGGTAGTGGCGATAGTTTTTTTGAGAGTATGTATAAAACAAAAATTGTATTAGACAAAATGATCTTGCCAAATTAGGTTCAATCATCTCAATATGAGTTTCTTAGGAGAAGTTATGGTCTATAGAATTTAGGATAAGAACTTATCTAAAACCATCTCCAAAACCCTAATTTGTTAAAATTCAACAAATGATTTATTTGAGCAAATGAACCTTTATAAATTGCTTAGGTTCTGGAAAATTGGTATCTATTGAGTATTAGTCATATTCATGTGGTTCTAGTGGTTAAGTTGACTTTTTGAGTTGAAAAGATTGGTTTTGGGTACAAGGATACCTTTAAGTGAGTGCATGTCATAACTTTTTAATTTTATCGTTTAGGCCCAATAATCTAGTTCGAGCGCAAGCTAGGTATGTACACTTCTTCGAGATAATGGCTATGGCCTAATTCCCCTTAGTTGCTCTTTGAAATGATTTTGGATGTCTATAAATTATTACGTGATGTTGTATGCCAAGGGGACCTTATGTGTAAAACGTAACCTGCAACTTGTGATTTTATGATTTTTTTGAATGTGGAATATTATGTTGTGATTGAATGTTTTATTTGATCAATTCATGCTTTGAGTGGTTTTGCTAAGTTAATAGAAGTTTGTTTGAGGTGGGTTGGACTTTCAAGAAACCCAACAAATTTATTCATAATATACTAAATCCTAAAGTGAAAGATTAAGGCGAGTTTGCAAGAAGGTAACTCCTGATATCAGGTCTAGTTTACCCTGATATAGAGACAAGTTAGTCTCCCCAGGTTATATAGCATACCGTTTTTAGGTACGTGCCATTGTAGATGGATGTATACTTAGATGAGTTCTGCTAACCCATAAGGTTGTTCGGCGGGAGCCCATGAGACCCTATGGTAAGGTCATTTGCCAAAGAAAATTGACTTGTTTGATTTTGAATAATGGTTATTATTTGAAGTTGAAGATCTTGAACTATTGGGAATCAGTCTGTTTGAACTGTTTGAATATTTTTCTCTCACCCTTAAATGTTTGAAATAAATTTAAACAGGTGCTTTATGGTTAGGGGTAGACATTAATGAGCTCCGTATCACTGTTTGAAATGTTTTGTTTTCAAGTACTGATGTGCTATATGGGGATGTGATATAAGCAAGGCCGAATAGCAATGTAGTTTAAGTCTTTTCATTTAGCATGAAGGACTGTTAGACTTTGTGATTTGGCTAAGTTTGACTTTCAGACCATTGACTTTTTTGAAATGTTGACTTTGCTCTTGATCTTGTTATTTTGTTGAACCTCTTATCTACCTTGTATTTCTTAAAGAAATATGATAGCGATGTCTAGCTAGACTTTTTCCCCTACTGCATTAAATAGGCTAAATGTTAGTGAGTAAATGAATTAGAATTTTTAGGGCATCACAGAGTGGTATCAGAGCTTTAGGTTTGACCATAGTGGCTCACTTTGGGGTTATTCCCTCCAAAGGAGAGCCCAAAACCTTATAGTCATAGGTGGTAAATGAAGTGTAAGTGTAAGTATAGGAACGGGGAATTGCATATATTTCATAAGTATCATTATGCATATGCGTTATGTCTTCTATTTGCTGTCTGGTGACTTGAAGGTTGGATGTGTGGCCAAAGCTACTAAGTGCTTGCTTTGCGTATGTGTTTGATATGAAAAACATGTGATCCAAACCATTACATTGAAAACTAACGTTAAATCAAGAATTTAACTATATCTAATGATCGTGAACTATGGTGTATAGCCTTGGCTAAAACCATAGAATGCTAAGCTGTATGTGCCTAGTGGTCAATGCTAAGCTTGGTTACTAAGTTTAATGAGCCAAGTGGATGACCATTAAGGTTCTAGTCGACCTTTATGGGATTGTATTCAAGGTGATTTTGGGGTTGAACATGACCGTTGAGGTACCGAGTTAAAAACAATCCTAGCTAAAAAGTCAGCTTAAGCCAGTACAGGGGATAGATGATTATTGTGGCATGAGATAGAAGGGCCCATAACCATCCTTGTACTTCCTTTGACCTGCTGCATCCTCTACCTTACCCACCTCCAAAGTCTTCTGCCATTTTTTGATCTATTGTTTTCTGCATTACTTGGATAACTTCTTCCTAACCCTATTGTAATCAATCACCTATTGAGAGTAACATTCACTACTTTGTCATTAATATCTTTTGTCTTTTTAAAAAATTGTGCCTTCTACCTTCTTAGACCCTTGTGATCCCTTGCTTTTGTTCATCCATTTGTTGCTTCCACTTTTTGATCGTATATGTTCACTTAACTCTCATGTTTATTGTATTGATACGCCTACCTCTATTCTTCTGTTATCTCTTAGAATTCTTTCCACTTGTTTTCTCAATGATGATCTTATCTCATTAATTGCTTTCACTAATTTTGGGATGAGTATGCTTATTGAATCAATTTATTGACCCTTATCGAGCTTTGAATTTGTTTGACACTCCTTATGTTTCCTTTGGAGTTATGTTCACTTGGCGACTCTTGAGTTATAACCAACTGCTTCTCGAGAAAGACAATTAGTTTGTTTTGTTGATATCTTCATCGTTTGATAGAAAATTTGGATTTCATTTATGAATGTAAATTTTGCCTTCTACTAATCTCAACTTTGTGATGTCATATATTCAATTTTGACTTGTACGCTTGTCATATTTAACCTTGCATTGTTATATTTTCAATGGATTCTTGTGCTTAATACGTGCATACAATAGTACTGCATAATCACCCAAGATGGCTTTTTTTACTCGCCGAGAACATTAGTCTCATCTTGTTACTTCCTTTCATTTGTTTCTTTTATTGCACAAGCATTCCTTTGTATACATTGGTGGGATACTATAGTGTGCTGGAATTTCTAAATGCTCGAGATTGGCATGTCTTATCTTTCTTTTGGCATTACACTTACTTTGGTGACCCTTAAGTTATTGATATTAGGCACTAATGATCTTTCTTTCTGATTGCAAATACCCTTTGGTTGTTTTCCTTACAACTACTTGAGCCTGTATTCTTCCTTTTATTATCACTTTGTAACTCAAAGCTAGCTTTTATAGCCTATATGATTTTACCAGTCCTTGTTTTGTGAAAAGCTTAAGATTAGACTAGTTTTTAAAAGCAAGATATAGTGTTCTAACATATCTTGGCTTATAGGCGAGCCTATATTTTCATGGTTATACATGTAATTTGGGGTGCTGTTTAGTATACTCATTTTATATGGTTATATATGAATTTCAAACCATTAGGTTTCCTTGTTGTGATAATTATGTCCACAAAGCTTGTGATTGAAACAATTGAAGTAATCGAAAAAGCAATAAAAAAGTATGAAGATAAACATGTGTATGAGAAAATGACAAGTGTAGTGATCTAATGAGATATATGTTATTTGGCTACAATTTTAGAATTCATTTATCAAACATAATTATATTTTTGAGTATTCATCACCTTGATTGAGCTTGAGTTAGCTAGCTTAACTCTTGGGAGACAACCGTTGTGAATATCTAAGGAATGTTCACCAAAAAAAAAAGGGAGATAAGAGAGGAAGTTTACTGCATTGCATATGAGTCTAAGAATACATGTATGAGTGGTTTAAAGTTTAAGGATTTCATAACTAACTACAGGTGCTTGAGATATGTTGCTTGGTGAGTCAGAGAGTTTATTGATCACATTTTGGCGAACAAAGGGTGCAGAATGAAGTAATCCACCTACTAGTAGGGATAATGCAGTGAGTTAAGGCTAAACACTCATATAACTAGTAAAGTGGGACCAAAGTATGAAAGTAATGTATTGCTAAAGGTACCACGAAATAAGAAGGTTACAAAATGTGGGATCAGCCATAAGCTAACACCAAGTGTTGCTTGCTACACCTGAGCCTTAGGTCTATTTACTTATGCCTACCTGGAGAAAATCAGTTGATCGTGTGCTGTGGGGCACCCTATTTGATGGTGCTAGCTTTTGACACTGGAAATAGGCAACATTTTGGTGAAATCTCTAAGAGGCTTCCAAATTAGGCTAAATTTCACTTCCTTATTCGAACCAATAACTAAAGGATAGACGAGATAAACAACCCAAATATTAGAGGCCATAGGAGCTTATGGTTTGAAGACACGGGATAAGCAGTTAGCATTGATCGAGATCTCCTATATAATAATTATCATTTTAGTATATGAAAGTGTCTATTTGAATCATTATATGGTAGGAGGTGTGGAACTTCCTTATAGTTTCAAGAGATCGATGATGTTCTCACCATAGGACCTAAACTTACACAGAAGGTCCGGGTGATACAAAAGGGGATGAAGGCAAACCAAAGTCACCAGAAAAGCTATGCGAACAAGTGATAGAGACCCTTAGAATTTGAAGTGGATGACCTAGTTTTTATAAAAATTTATTTATAATCCTCGAAGAATTATTAAAATGATCCTTAGTCGCTTGACCTCATAGGTAATATTTTAGCGTGGACCTTCATTTAGTTAGAATTTTAGACTGAGCCCATTTTTCATTTTGGGCCTAATCCAAATTTTCGATGAATAATTATTAATTTCAAATCTAAATTAGAAATTAATACTTTATAAAACAAAATTTTGAATTTAAGAAATAAATTTTTACTTTTGAAATTCAAATTTTTTAAATTTAGAATTCCCTCTCAAAAGTTTAAAATTTAAGTTTTAAAGACTACTAATTGGAAGGTATTTAATATTCAAATTTGCAAAAACCCTAGCTAGATTCCTCTTCCCTCCTTGAGTAGCTATGGGTATCCCCCAAAAAAAAAAAAAAAATCTGCAACCCTTTTTTTTTTTTTTTTTTAACGTGAGAAGCTAGTAGCCCCTCCCCTCCATGAGCAATCTCATCTCACTTCTTTCTCTCTTCCCCATAACCCTAACTCACACCCATCTCCTCTCTAATCACAGCCCTCACTAGCAGACTGCTGTTGGCTGCCCACCGTGCTGCTCAGCCAAGCCACCAAGCATGTTTTCTTGGTTTTTAGGTGAGAAGGTTTAGGATTTTTGGGTTGTTTGAGTTTAAAATTTTTATGCTCATGAAGAATTGATTTTTTACAGCAAATTCACTCAATTTCTGGACTCTAGATACTTCTTTTTCATGTTGCTATATATATGATTCTTAGATTTTGGGGTTGTTTGAAAGTATTTATACAAGCATCTCGCCTCTCACTCTCATATTCAAGGTAAAATAGAAAACCTTCCCTTTAAAACCTCTCTTAAAGGGGGGCTTCGATAGTTTTATTGATTTCAGAGTTGGTATTGATGATTAGGAGTAATTTTAGATCGATTTGGGTGGATATGAAAATTTGTGATTTCATGCATAGAATTTAGGGTTAGTCAATTCCAGAAATTGCCCCCTGCAATGACCCAACTTCGCTAATTATACTGTTTTTATGTGCTATCCCAAAAATCATGAAAAACTTCATAAGTTTATATCTATGAGTCTATTTTCGTATGAACTATGAATCACGAATTTTGTCTTTAAAATGAGGGAGAAATAAATTTTCTCCCGAGACAGCACAATTCTGGCCTGAAATCGGCTATGTATAAAGAAGTGACTTTTTAAGGCAGTTGTGATAGTTTTTCGTGAAAAGTTGTATTAGACAGACTGACCTTTCTATATTGTATTCAATCATCTCAATATGAGTGTTCTAGGCAAGGTTATGGTCTCTGGAAGTTAGGTTAGAATCTGACCTGTAACTGTTTCCAAAATCCCAACGGGTTAAAATTCAATAAATGATTTATTTGAGTAAATGAAGTTTTATAACTTGCTTGGGTTTTGGAAAATCAGTATCTATGGAGTATTAGTCATATTCATGTAGTCCTAGTGGTTGGGTTAACTTTTGGGTTGGAAAGATTGGTTTTGGGTGTAAGAATGCCCTTAAGTTAGTGCACATCGTAATTTTTTAATTTTATCATTTAGGCCTAATAATCTAGTTCAAGCTCAAGCTACATACATACACTTCTTTGAGGTAATGTTTATGCCCTAATTCCCCTCAGTTGCTCTTTTGAAATGATTTTGGATATCTATGAATTGTTACGTGATGTTGTATGCCAAGAGGACCTTATGTGTAAAATGTGAACGACAACTTGTAATTTTATGATTTTCTGAATGTAGAATATTGTGTTGTGATTGAATGTTTTATTTGATCAGTTCATATTTTAAGTGGTTTTTCTAAGTTAATAGAAGATTGTTTGAGGTGGATTGGGCTTTCGGGAAGCTAAACAGATTTATTCATAATGTACTAAATCCTAAAGTGAAAGACTGAGGCGAGTTTGCGGGAAAGTGACGCCTAAGGTCAGGGGTGGTTCACCTTGATATAGAGACAAGTCGGTCTCCCCAAGTTATAGCATGCGGTTTTTGGATACGTGTCATTGTAGATGGATGTATACCAAGATTAGTTCTGATAACCTATAAGGTTGTTCGGCGGGAGGCCATGAGACCCTATGGTGGGGTCGTTTGCCAAAGGAAACTAACTTGTTTGATTTTGGATAATGGTTATTATTTGCAGTTGAAGATCTTGAACTATTGGGAATCAGTCTTTTTGAACTGTTTGAATATTTTCCTCTCACACCTAAATATTTAAAATAAATTTAAGCAGGTATTTTATAGTTAGGGATTGACATTATTGGGCTCTGTATCACTATTTGAAATGGTTTGTTTTCAAGTACTGATGTGCTACATGGGGGTGAGATGTGAGCGCGGCCAAATTGCATTTTAGTTTAAGTATTTTATGTAGCATGAAGGAATGTTAGACTTTGTGATTTGGCTAAGTTCGACTTTTACACCATTGATGTTTTTGAACTGCTGACTTTGCTCTTGGTCTTGCTATCTTAATAAACCTCATATCTGCCTTGTAATTCTTAATGAAATACGGCAGCAACACCCAACTGTATATTTTTTTTTCCTGCTGCATTAAATAGGCTAGTAAATGAATTAGAAGTGTTAGGGCGTCACAAAGACGATTAGTTCATTAAAACAACTACTCCAAACATTAGAGAGAGAGCATTTAAAAGTTACAAGTTAGTGAGGTTTGAAGGAGGAAGGCAAAGAGGGGATAAGAAAGTAGAAAGCGAAAATGTTTTGAACAAGTGAAATCCAAAGTATCTCGTTTTGATTTTAAATTTTGATCTTAAATTTTAATTTTTTAAAAAAAGTGAGGGTCCATAGGTCGAGTCGGAGAGTCAAAATCTCTACCCAACTCCAACCTTTATAATAGTCTGGTACTCTCAATTTGATGATCGGAGCGGGTCGTATGCCAAAAAAGGTGACCCGGACCCTCATTTTTGAGGGTCGGGTAGGGTAGAACCCCGATCCATTGCCCCGCTCGACTCATTGATCAGGCCTAATACATATACATATACATACACACACACACACACACACACACTCTCGCACACGCACATAGACACACATACATACATATACATATATATGTATATATATGTGTGTGTGTGTGTATATATATTCATGCATGTGTGTATATATGTTTATATACATATGTATGTATCTATAAACAAAACAAAATCATTTGAATCCATTGACATGTGTTGTTCTAATATTTTTTAAAAAATAATAAACGCTTTAGCTTTTTCTCAAATTTATGCCATAATTATTGTTATTTCAAAAATATGAAAATGGAAATAGTGTTATCATCCATTAATCAATACCTATTATTAATTGAAAGATTTTTTGTTTCCAAAAAATAAACAATATTTAATTAAAAACTTAGGATAATAATTTGTCAAAAAATTAAAACTTATGATAAAGACCACAATTAAAAAAACATATGAGATTTCTTATGCTAAGTATTAGAATATATAGACATATAAATACTAGTTACATAAATAAAAAACCCTAGCTGCATCTTACTCCTCTTTTTACCTCTAGAAAACCTGTCTCCTCAATCAAGTTTATAGGGCCTACCATTTGCGTCTTTTCCAATGGTAAGCTCAGTCTTTATTTTATTTATGTTTTTCTTGTAAGTTTGCTGCCAAATAAACTATCTATCTCTATTTTCAATAGTTTCTCCATAACCTTTTTCGATAGGTGGTGGCTTTTCCTGCTATTAAAGCGAATATATCAGTTTAGCTTTTAATTATTTTGGTTACTTTAGGTTGCATTATTGATTGATTACGAGACAAATCTCCAACAGAAATCAATTTTTCAAGTTTCGATTACAATAGCAAGTAAAGTTTTTCAACAGGAAAACTATATAAGTTTGATAGATCTCTCTATTGAAGGCTGCATTATAAAACATCGATTAAGTAGAAGGTGGGCGTTAAGCAGTGTAGCAATTAATTTTATTATGCGAAGAATTTATTTTATTATTATAGTAATATACTTCTTTGGATTAGAGATTTATTGTTGAAGTAAGATAACTTTCAATTAATTAAACCATCCTTTATTATCAAAAAAACGAAAAACACGACGAGGTGATGGGCTATTGGGCTATAGAATGATGAATGTGGAAAGAGCTTCAGCCGGTTAAACGAAAACCCACACGATTCTTCAATTTCGCCCACGCAAAACGATATTTGCAAAATCCTCGACGCAGAGAGAGAGAGAGAGAGAGAGGGAGGGAGAGAGAGGAGTTGCCGAGTTGGGTTGTCGGAGAGGAAGGTGGATCTGGCCGTAGACTCGCCGGCGGAGCGGCTATTCAAATAAGTTTGTTCTTTCTCCCTCTTTTTCTGCTTCTTATTTGTTCAATGGCTCACTGTCCTGTTTTTGGATTTCATGTTAATTTGTTATTTCCTGCGTTTTTTGGGGCATTCTTAGTTTCATGAATGAATTTTCTTGCAATTTCTATGATTTATGGATTTTATGTCGTAGAAGTACAATGGTCGTTTGCCAATTCGTTGGATGAGAATGCCGTAGTGATGATGAAACTGGGCCTGGAGCGTTTTTGGCAATATGATGTTTTTCTGGTGTCCAGATTATGAAGTTTAGTTCAAATTTGTAGTTTTGGTAGCCGCTGTATAGCTTAAATTTCTGTTTTCTATATTTTGATTAGTTCTTCTGCTAATTGGTATGTTGATCTACCACTGCTTAAGCTGCCATGTAGAAATTAGAGTTTTCCCCCCCTTATATGGGCCATGGTTTCATGCTATAAATTTTATATTGGTGTTTTTGAAAGAGAAAGTGAAGAGCATAACTTTGTGGGAAAGTGGCAAACGTTTTCTGAAGGAGGGGAATAGAAACTGGGATCTATTTTGTGTTGGATAGTGTTTATTTTAGGGGGCCTATTCTTGTAACAATTAGGTGTTCAGGTATACATGCTACCATGATATTGCCTTACATTTACGAACCTGCTAATATCTAGTTACGCTCTCAATAGGGCTTGATGCTGATTTCTTTTGCTGCTTTTTGATGAAAAAAATTGGAGTGTGATGGCAAGCTATTCAAGCAAAGGTGCTCCTGTAAATGGAACAATTTACGTTTGTAACTTGCCTGATGGGACTGATGAAAATACGTTAGCTGAGTTCTTTGGCACCATCGGGTTAATAAAGGTAATGTTCTTTCTAAACCCTAATAGTTCTGATCGTGCCTGTACTGTCATAGCCATAATGTACGGGTTTGAACTATGTTTTTTCAGCACTTTAGTTCATGACCTCTTGTATCCATGGTGATGCATTACAGAAAGAGAAAAGAACTGGCCGACCCAAGATATGGTTATATTATGATAAAGTGACAAATGAACCTAAGGGTGATGCTACGATTACTTATGAAGATCCACATGCTGCAGTCGCTGCTGTTGAATGGTTCAACAACAAGGAGTTTCATGGAAATGTAATTGGAGTTTCAATTGCAGAGTCCAAGGGTAAGGATGACCCAGTGGCTCAAATTATACCTTCTGATTTTGGTGAACCAGTTGAAAATGCTGGAGAAATGAATGGGGCTGCTGGAAGAGGCAGTGGACGTGGTGATGCTCCTGGAAAAGCGTGGAAGCAAGAGGGTGATTGGCTGTGTCCAAATACAAGGTCTGTGATGTGAGATTGGTGAGCAGCTCTTTCTGGCTCTTTTTTGTGCTTGTTCCTCATAGCTAATGCTCTAGCACTGTAATTATTCTCATACCTTAGCTTGTTGACAGTTGTTCCAATGTAAACTTTGCTTTTCGTGGTGTGTGCAACCGATGTGGAACTGCTCGGCCTTCAGGAGTCTCAGGTGGTGGCGGGGGTGGGGCCGGTAGAGGAAGGGGTCGTGGGGCAACAGAAGCTGCTGGCCTCACTCGTGTTGCAACTGGTCCTACTGGACTTTTTGGTCCGAATGATTGGCCTTGTCCCATGTAAGACTTGGGTAACCTGCAATTTTACCAAGCTTCTGCATTATCATCTTGGTATTCATGGCATTTTTCCTGTGTTCTACTGCTTGCTGTTGCGACTTTTGCCTAACATGAATACTTTTCTCTTACCTTAAAACAAGGTATGGTTCCATTGATTGTCAACATTCTACTTTTTAAGTTCATTTGTTGCTCTTGCTTGGATGCTCTGAATAAAGCCTTGCCACTTGTGACTGTTGAGCATACATATTTGTTGGTTTTCTTACTGATAAAAGAAAGTTTGAAGCAGGTGCCACAGATTAATTTGACTATGCTACTGCTTCCTGATAATGCTTGACTGATGCTGCAGGTGTGGTAACATCAATTGGGCAAAACGGACAAAGTGCAATATCTGCAACACTAATAAGCCTGGCGTCAGTGAGGGAGGTGTAAGGTACATATCCATATGCTTCATGCCCTTGTAGTTACAAATGTAAAATTAATTGGTAAGAAACCTATAGTTTGCAATACTATACTAGTTGGTGTTGAAATAGGTTCTGTACTTTTGGTGGGGTGACTGGGCTAACTCTGTGTGTCATGCCATCCCTAAATCCTGCCTAAAGAGAGGCCTTGAGGATTGGGTTGATGATTAATATTTTTTTCATTTGCATTGGTATGTCTGATTGAGTTCTGACCTTATTCATCAAACTCTGTAGGTGTCTAAAGTCTTTTACCTCAACCTCTGTCAAAATAAAGTGTTTCTGAGAAACTTTTTGTTGATGGTCACATTGTTTGATAGAGCTCTTGGACTCTGATTGCATTGAGAGTATTCATTTTACAACACTTATATGGTTGACCCAGTGACATGGTGCAATTTGGTTCACATAACCGTTACTTTTTGGGAAATGAGGACTGAGAAAATGGGGGGGGGTCGGGGGTTAAAAAATTAAGAAAGACCTGGGTCTTTGACCTAATAATTTGAGTTAATTTTGTTGCCTTTATTTAATCTGTGAGTTAGAATGCTCCAGAAGAACTCTGACTACTATTCTGCTTTTAATATATGTGCTTTACCAGTTGAATGAGGGTTAAAAGTCCAAAAACGGAAGGTCAGTGTCTTATTAAGGCAGGAAAATGGGTAGATTTTTTTTTTGGGAAATAGCTAAACACAGACAAATGTGGTAAAATAGATCTCTGACTAGACAGCCACCTGATCTGGGTGCACTTCATGGCAGCAAGACCTTTTGAAAATTTGTTTTTGTTTTTGTCAATATGTGCATTTGTTACCCAGAGGAAATCAAAGTTACTAGAAAGCACATTCTTTCTTGGCTCATTGCTGAGCCTTAATATCGAAAACCACAGGAAGTTAAGGCCAACTTGAATGTTATGATCTCCCACCTGAAGTCAAGTGAATGAACACATGAATGTCTCAGGCATCTTGACATTGTTCCATTTTCACTAAGAGAAAAGCGATTGTAGTGTTTTTTGCCATTCAAGCACCTTGTGCTTGCTTCTCCATTTAGTGTGCAAAAACTCACCATTGGCTTTCACAATGTTTCTTTTGCAACTTGCTTTCTTCTTCCTTTTCTTTTTCTTTGGGGGGTTTTTTAATAAAAAATTTAAGCATGTTACTCGCCATTCTTCATTTTAATGGTTCTGACATTCTTACTTGCTTACACTTGCTTGGAATTTCACATCGTTTGTTGAAGCGTGGATGCACTGTTAAGATTTCATCTTTCACCACGCAATTGGCATGTTTTCTAGCATGATGCTATTGTGATGTGTGAAAGCTTTTCTTTGGGGGGGGGGGTGAAAAGCTTTAACCTGGGGATTGATTAGGGACTCTACAGATGTTATAGTTATTGCTCATTTTATCTTCTATTCACAAAATTTATATGTCTTATGTTTGTTGCTGATTTCTAGGGGAGGCCGCGCTGGTGGCTATAAAGAGCTTGATGAGGAAGAGCTGGAGGAGACGAAGCGACGTCGACGTGAGGCTGAAGAAGTAAGGAATTCTCTCGGTGCACTGTCGCTTCATGTGCGTACTTTGTGTTCTTTCTTTTCTGTCTCATAATTGGCTCTTTGTAGGATGATGGAGAGATGTATGATGAGTTTGGAAATCTCAAGAAGAAGTTCCGTGCAAAAACACAGCAAACTGATACGGGGAAGGTGCTTCCTGGATCTGGACGTGCGGGGTGGCGGATAGAGGAATTAGGTACTGCTCACTTTTGCCGAAGTTTATTCTGGCTCTCCATAAACTGCTTAGTCCCTTTTACTTTGATTAGGAGTTGGAAGACCAACTCAATGTTGAAATAGTAAGATGCTTAGGTATAAGGAGTCATGGCAATTGATTCGTGGAATGTGTCACGGAGTCTCTATGTACCGCTTGAGATACTTACAGGTTACAGCAATATCCTCTACAAACTTCCGTTCCCTTCCATTCCTTGCGTGTTTGACCAGCACCTTACTGAAGATTTTTGTACTGGAGGTGGGAACCAAGTCGGCTTCATGAGTGTTGGGTGGGGGTTTGATAAATGGGGATTGGGAGTATTTGGTGTTGGGAAATGCTCAAACCATGCTCCTACAAAGAATTGTGGCTTTGGGTAAACCAATTGGTCAGGGATAGAGGATATCATTTCGTTCCCCCCCCCCGCCCCCCCAAAATCTTTTCTCCTTTGCTCGTAATTATTGTTAAATGTAATTTTCAGTGGTTAATACTGTCTAGAGATTTCACATAGGAGCCTTGGGCCCAGGATAAATCAATTGGTCAATGCAGCTTTCTATTATTTTCCTTCTCTGGTAACTCTGGTTATAAGAAACATTTATTGGCTAGCATCACACCTTCAGTCTGTCTTATCAATAAAGCATTAGAGCTGTCAGCAATGGCCAATTGTAGCCATACTTCTAGGAAGTCTGTTATCAAATGGTTTTCATCATGTAATTGAAAGCTAAATTTATGTTGCATAATGAATGTCGGAGCAAGTAGTAGTCCGAATTTAATTCCACTTTGACCTCTTGAAAAATCAAAATCAAAAGCTTCCTTGTGGTTGAGCCAAGGAAGGGGACTTCATTGCCTAAATTAGTTTGTGTCTGAATGCCGACGGGGAGCTTAGTAGCGTGCAGTTGCATGTTGACTAAGTCAATCAGCAGAATGGGTGCCTTAGATGTTTCCGTAAGATTTTGCATGTATAGAATGGTGTTGATTGTTGGCCTTTCTTCTGCTATTTGGCATTGAGGTCTGAAGATGTGGGCCAATGTATGGGAGTGCATATTCAATTTACGAATTGTTCGAGGCTTCAAAAGATAGGTTAAAGATAAGAGGGCTGATCATTGAGCTTATTAAAGGTGGACTATGCCAACTTGAGGAAACTTTTTTGGCAAGGCCTATATCCCAAACACAATCACGAAGAACAGAAAACTTTCCGTCTTCTCCCTCCGTTTGCTCATTCCTGTGTATGACCACTTCCTTTTATGTTTAGAGTCTTATAGAAAGATCAGAAGTTTGTTGCTGCCAATTCTCCATTCTGAGGGGCTGTTAGTGGGACTCGCTCCCCCACTTTGAAGCGAGAGGACCCAGGCAAACATGCAATTTCTTTCTCTGCGTTCTTCTGTGGCCCTTTCCTGGCAATTATGGAAGCCTCTGTTACTGTGTCTCTGTTTTATTTCCGAGTGAAGTGAGGTGCAGCTGACCTTGTGATGGCCAAGCAAGAAGACTAAGTATAGGGCTTGGTTGGGCCTGGTTGGGCCAGCCCATTAGCCTAGCAACCTAGCTTGGCAAGAGGCACCCTATGGTAGTGCGGACTCAGGAACGGAGTGTCGGATACAGATACATATTCATGTGTCAAACTCAGCTGAAGTGAAAACCAAGGATCCGTGGATCCATACCCAGCTGCGGTTGTTGGGACTTGGGACACGGTTACTTAAGGGACGCAAGTACGTGGATGTGGTTACTTTTTCTAATGCTTACATATGATTGAAAAAATGGAATTGGAAAATCAAATTGAATGAGTAGGCGTTCAAACCGAAATAATGATATCAACATCAAAAAATTAGCTAGGGAAAAAAATGGTTCAACATTCCCTGGAATCATATTATTCTAAATTCCAATCCATTAAAAAAAAAAACCTAAGTTTGCGTTTATTTCAACTACACATATTCCCGTCGTTAAGAACTTTGGAATGGGTCATTATCTCCAAAGAAGCTCTCAATTTCTGGATTTATGAAAGGCTGAATCACCTTAGTTGACCACATCATTGAAATCACCTTATGGCTCCACCTACATAAGCGAAAATATAAATTTTAGTTTTAAAAACATAAAGGGTAAGAAAATAATTATGAGACGAAAAAAATGTCCACGTCCTATATCCCAACATTTGGAAGGGCCTTTAGTGTAGCTTTCTTCTTTCCGAGCAAGCAAATGGAGACTACTAGAATAGTATGGACAATAGTATATCTTCTATTCTACTAGGAATTAATTTGTTTCGTTTCGCACTTTGGGCGAATGAATAATTTCCTCTGGTTTCGCTCACAAGAAAAAGAAATTAGTTAATTCAATAATTTGAAAGCAAGAGCTTGCAACAGTGGTATGGTTGTTCCATAATTAGCTCACCAAGACAAAACATCTTCATATTCTCTCGATGTAATAACATGTGGCTTGTTAAAATGCTCCGAGTTGGTATATACTAGAATTAGTTTGTATGCTTGCTTATTTAATTTAGTTCTTCAATTCAATTTTTTTAATCATATGTACCGATTAGAAAAATTCGCCATTTCCCCATAGGGCCGTACCCATATCTCTTACGTTCCCGTACCGGTATCCAACATCCGGGTATGGATCTCCATATCCTTAGTTTAGTTTTATTTTAGCTATGTTGGACGCATGGATTTGTAGACGTACCTGATGCTTCCTTACCCACTGCGAGCAGCACAGGTTGTAAGAGTGCTTCTTTTGACCTTTTTTGCTTTGCTTTGTAGAGTTGTACTCTAATCCCTCACGTAGCAGAATCAGCATACTGGGTCACAATTTTTGGGTTTTTATTTAAAATTTCAACTTAAAGTTCTAATTTGGGTTCCCATGAGGTTGGATCGTCGTTGGAAAATTTGTTTGGGGGGAGATTTAGTTGGTCACTTAGTCTCTGAGGCTAGAGGTTGGAATCATATTATCATATCAGGATAGAAGTGTGTCTGGGCTGGGTTCTCCAGTTTCATCTCTACCAGGTCTGGTTCTGTTGTCCACCAAATATTGCAGATTGGGCAAGCTTGTAGGAATAGTTACCCAAAGAAGATTGTCTTCTTCCTGGTTATTCGCCATATGCACTGAAGGTATGGTTAATCAGTCCAGAGAAGCTGAGAATGAAATTACTGTGTCACCCCATACAGACTCACCTAATTTTGACCAACAAATGTGAAGAAATTTGCTAAGAGTTGGTCATGTTGTTTATATTGGTCTTTGTCCATTCAACCTTGCTATCAAGACCTCAGATGACCCCTGCAACAGTTCCCCGGTTAAGTTGCCTATAGAGCATATCAGCCTTTCTGGTTTGCAAGTTCTTGCTGGAAACGGTGTGGATACTTGTGCTGGTCACTTTATGTTATTGATAAACAATTTCTTTATTCCCTCTTTTTTTTATTTCGTTAAATGGCTGGTTACTCTAATAACCCCTTGGATCGGTGTCATTATGATGCAATTCTGTGATGGCATTAGAGCTTTAGGTTTTGTGGAAACATTGCACATATTATATGACTATGCATTCTAAGATCATCTTGCTGATCAACTTTCCTGAGAAGATTGCGTCAATTGATCAGTTGCATTGAGAATTTAGTATAAAACTTTTCTCAAATTTGTGTCTCTGCATTGTGTGTATTAATGTCCTCATGTATAGTTCAGTTGGGGTGCATCTGACTTGCTTCTTTATTCTTAAAATTTCTGGAGGTGGTGCAACCTTGTCTGTGGTTTCTTTCCTCGAAAGATCCTACTGTATTTTCTGCTCAGCATTTTCGATCTGGTGCTTTAGAGACTTAAAAATATCTTCTAAATTTGATTTCAGGTGTAGCCGAGAGAGACCGGGAGAGGAGCCGGGAGAGGTTGAGAGATCGTGATGACAGAGAGAGAAGCAAGAGCAGGGACCGTCATGGTTGGGATCGGCATCGGAGCAGGAATCAAGAGAGGGATCTTGATCGAGGGAGGGAGTATAGGGGTAGAGATTACGAGTGCGACCGGGGAAGAGATCATGACCGTGACAGGGATCGATATAGATACCGCTAGGATCGCCCACCAACACCTTGCTAGTTCAACTACGCTTTCGCATAACACAAACCATGAATTGTGCTTCTTCAGATGGTCTACAACTTGGCTGAAGATGTATTTTGGCTTAATGGAACCCAACTTGTGGCGTGCTTGACAGGCCTGTGGTTTTTACATGGAGAACTTCTTGTTTACTTGGTAATGTTTTCTTTAATCACTGTGTGATTTGCATAATGCGAAGCTGAAATGGTGTTTGGACTGGAACCTATTTGAATTCATTTTGCTTCAGCATGGAATCACATCGTTTTAACATGATTTATATGTTTTGGCTCTTCGCATTGAGATATTATGGCCCAATGGGGTTTCTAACGTAATAATGTCGTTAGACATTGCAAACGAGCTATTCAGTTCCATTTCGGGTGAGATTAATTTCAGCTCGCGTCGTGTTTATGTCAACTAAATGTGGGTTGGGTTTTGGTTGAAGTGGAGGTTATTTTCGCTTCAATCCTTCAATTTTTGTTTCAATAAATTTGTCGTGTAAAGAAAAATCAATTTGGGAATAATATTCTTGGTGAGTCGATTTTAGTTTCGAGTTCACTTTTTGTTAGTTATTTTTGAGTGTTGAGTCAGATATGGAAGTGGGTCATTCGATCGGATTATAAATTTCAGATCAATTGTGCCAAGTGTGGTAATGCTAGGTAATGCCACTGTCCTTCAAAATGGTGGTGCAGTGGGGGCACCCAGATGAATTGTGTCATTTCCGTCATTTGTTAGGGATTTCTGTCGTAAATTTCAGAGAGTATGGCTGCCAACTCTTTTTGTTTTTTTTTTTTTTTTTGGTGGGTCAATGGGCCAGCAAAATAAAAGAAAGGAAAGGAGTCTCTATTTTTACATTTAGGGTCAAACGGAATTAGTCTTTTTATTATTTTGCAATTTAGGGATAGGACTACTACATCATACCCCTTCCCCCCAACAGCCTGCCTAATGACGAAAATTTTGAAATATTGAATTTGAATTTGAAATTTTGAAGGAGACTCAGTTATCAGCCTTGATGGCCAATTTGTGAGCCTCTACTATAGAAGTGCCGCTCATACTAAAATTGTTATCTTGTGATGAAGTTGGACAGTTGTTCATTGTTCGACCGAAGTGTTGAACTGCCCCTAATTTCATGGCCCCAAACTTTCTCTTATGATCATGCATTATCCTCGGAAAGTAAGAGTTCCTTTCACTTCCCTTGTGTGTAATCAAAGCTCGCCTCCTGGGGAGTTTGATTGTGATGGAAAGAGGACATCACTTCAGCCTCTTCACATTTGTTTGGACTTTCCTACAAGAACCAAGAAATATAATAGTAGAAGATTGAGCGTCATCCTTGATTTCCATGCTCAATATTCCACCATCTTTCTCCAGGACACCTTTGTTTGGTCCTAACGTCATATTCTTCTTACTCTCTCCATCCTCCATGTACTCGAATTTTGAGATTGAGCCTAGAATTTGAAAACAGACTTTTTGACATTTTCTTTTGGTAAGATGGGTATGTCACAGACACACAGCTGACGAACTCAAAATATCCTGCAAGTTAATTCCCCTCTAGTGGCCATTCCTCCACGAGGTGGAGCTTATCTTGTGCAACTTGCTTTCAGAGATTGACAAGGCCTTACATACTCTACTGGGTTAACATACACCGAAACCTTCACGGACACATGTGGGGACATGCTGTTAATGTTTGAATGTTAGTGATTAACTGGGTTTGTATAAATTTTCTTAAGGTTTGGATGCAACCACTTGGTCGATGAGCATCGTAGTAGGAGATCATATCGCCCTCCTCAATTGCTCTATAGAGTTCTTAGTAGATTCACAGTGAGCATCATTAGTAGTGGAACTTGTTCCCATTGCTGTATCGGGGTACTCTCCCAAGGACTGCTAAGTGAGTGATAAGAGTACACTTTCATTGTGAACATCCAGTTCAGTTACTACTCCTAGATGTTCGATAGATTAAGGCAAATTTCTAGGACTAACACATGACACATCAATCCTAAAAAGCTTTACGTATGACACATTAGCAAATTTCTAGGACTAACACATGTCTAGGATGATCCATTTGTTGCAAACTCTTGACAACACCTTCATGCAAGTTGTTAACCATTTTGGTGTTCATCACATCTTGCAATGCTTCTGCTAACCAAGAATCCATGATTATAAAGATAAAGAAAAAGGCCGAACACTGAACGGAGAACTCAAAAGAAACCTAGAATCAAAGCAAGAAGGTGTCAAACCGTCTAACAACCTAGTGAAACTAGCCCAATCCACGAAGTTCCAAAACAAGAAACAAGAAACATTACAACGCAAAATAGACAAGGCGTAGTTATCTCACTGAGAATTTTGGGAAAATGATCAACAGCAGAATCTCAAAATAGAGGCTTACTAGACTCATAAGGAGATGAAGTGATGAACCTCAACAACCTAAAGAATTACGCAGAACTGAACATCAAACCCTAAATCACCAGCCTCCGAGCCCAAAATCATCACTCCCCTGGTTTCACCTGGAAATGCACGGATCAAAAGTATCCAAGCCACCTAGCACTTTCATCTTGAATGAACTCCAACAGTGTTTCTTAGATTCGAAAATCACAATGTACTAGGTAGCAAAACATGGAGAAACAGGGATGAAATGAGATAGAATTAGAGGGAATCAAACAGAAATGATCTAGCTCTGGCCAATTGGGCCGATAACAGCTGCAAATGACCATCGCCAACACTACTAGCTGGTCTAATTAGGGAATCTACTATCTTTATAGATAGATATATATAAAATTGAGTGATTGTATATGATTTTGACACATGGACAGTTTAGATGGCGTTGGAGGTTGAGATGACAAACTATTATTTGGTTTACATTGTCATTCATGTACTTATCATAAATTTAATATTTTAGTTTTGGTATTAGAGCATATAATTATTATGCTATTAATCTCATATAAAACCAGTTTTATCCTTTTTAAATTACATGTATTTATAACTGTCGTTATTTATTTTTTCTCTAATAACCAACTTTTTTTTAATCTCAAATTGACATTATTATAGATAGATGCTATATACTTTATACAGTAGCCTTTTTTTTTTTTTTTTTTGTAAGTCAACTTTGTGCATCAGTCTTATTTATTTTATATGCCCATTTTTAAAAAAATTTTTTGTTTATATGATTCTTCCCAGAACCTTATTATTGGTAGTTTAAAATATTAAGTTTCATACGATGGGAAAATAATTATACTTGACATTGAAAATGCATTTACCGATAATTATCTAATTGGTTTCAATTACCAGGATTAATTGTCGGCATCAGACATTGGAGTACTAATTTTCATACATTCCCCTAAAATTGTTTATATATTTTTGTGCAATACAATCAATGAATCCATTGACTAACAATATTGTGGCGCTTCATAATAGATGCCTATAATTTTTTTTTTCTTTCGGCTTGCTTTAATGGGTTGATATCTTTGTATAAATCCTCCCATTTTATTAGGTACAAAGCAATAATCCCAATCCGAATACTCAAAAATCCAACAATCCAAGTACACAAAAACTGTATACTGGTATTGAACATATTTAGCTTTTTACAAGGAAAAATGTTACTTATGAATCTTTCTCACTTTCTTTATTGAGCCTGGGCAAGTAGTTAGATCCCAACTTGCCATAGCTATGCTCGACAAGAGGCTGCACATGATCAGATGATATAGGATCACAATTTCAAGACTTAAATCAACATAGTATAAGTTATCTCAGCAGCTGACATGGTTGTAGCATGAGTCACATGTAAACGTTACTTTTCATTTTACTATCGCTATCTCATTTTCCATAGCTAGAAAATTGCTTTATGCTTTTGTCTAATGAAATTATTAGTCTTTAGACTTCATAGTCTCTCTATGAGAAGTGCTCTAACATTTTTGTTCAAGTCAATATTGAAGTATATTAGCACATATTTGATGTACATACATATGAGATGTTTTGTGTTTATATCACATTGATCTAATGAAAGTTCGTCGATGAGATATTGGTTTATAATTATCTTATAAATATATTTAGACAAAATTTATTGAGAAAAAAAGATTAAATGAATTGATTTTATTAGAAAAAAAGGCATCACAAATGCCTTAAGCAAATAATTAATTGTAAATAACAAAAATCATGTAGAGAATATGGTCGCAAGGTGATGTATAACATTGTTTTATAGTTTATTCTATTATATAATAATATAACAGAAATTAAAAACAAGAAAACAGTGAAAAATCGTAATCTTTGTAAGTTTATTTGGCCACATATACTTAGTCTACTATTACCATGTATTGCAATCGCTTAATATTTCAAAATAAAATTCACATCAAAGTAGGAGTAAACTCCTTTCTAGGAAAAAAAATAAAGATTGTTAAAAGTTGTCCCATTAAATTAAAAGTAAATTTCAAACTTCTTTTCAATATTTTCTAAGGTAAGTTTTCAATTCTCAAACAACTTACCTTTCAAAGTTTTATCAACCTACGATAATATTTAAAAACATCATTATCTATATGAAAGCTCTACTAAAAACAATAGAACATATTATGATATTTTACAAATCATTTAACAAAACCCTTAAGCAAGTCCGTGCATCGCACGGGGTTAGCACTAGTTAGTTTTAGATAGATGATGTCGACAGAAAGAGATATTTTAAAGAGAGAAAGCCATAATCATATTGATTTTAACAGGTCATAAATTGATGATTATGAAGCACATGATGGTGAAGTGGTTCGGTAGGGGGGTATGAATAAGGGAATAAACTGCTTTTCGGTCCTTGAGGTTTGGTAAAATGGTTTTCTGATACCACGATTTTAGAAAAATATTTATGGGACTACTCAATTTAGCGCAAATGGTTTCTGGAGTACAAAACTTTGGATTATCAAATTTTTGGGTCACAGATATTTATTTTTAGATCTCTAAAGGGCTTCCAATGCAAATACTTCAAAGTTTTGAGCTGTTTTGCAAAACTAGGCTTATATTTATGTTTAAACTTCTTATAATGATTTTAATGGTACTGATTATCACAATCTATTACTTATATCTCAAATGTTATGTTTTCTGTAATTAATAGCCCACTGTACTTAGTAAAATAATTAAAACTTCATTAGAGAGTTTCGACCATTCCTTGAACTTAGTCGGCGCTGGACTCTGGCATTCATCTAACTTCTGGTTTACAAAGATTGCTAATCTCAACCTCACCTTTCTTAGATTAGGCATAACATAGATCCGTTTCGTTTCCTACCTCGGACCGTAGTCACTAATCAAGTTTTTAATCTTTTTCAAGGATAGTGAAACTTTAATCAAGTAATTATAATATTTAAGACATAAGGTTTAATTGAATAACGTTCCCTATTGGGAAACTTCTTTTATTGAAACCTTAAAAGTAGAAATATTACAATGGAAAGCTTGAACAGGGACTTAACCTAAGATCATTAGACATGCTTGCTCATAGAGAAATAGAAAATTCCGACTTCTCTTTTGCTCAAGAATGCTCAAATGACCGTGTTCCTTCTCAGCTCTCGACCTCTCTTTTTATAGAGGGATGGGGGTACATAGGATGCCCTATTGGCTACAGTACACGCTGATTTTTCACATGGCTACAGTACATACTGACTCTTCACATGGCTACAATACACATTTTATTTTACAAACCTAACACCTGTCAAAACAGTACAATAATGGGGCAGCCACTTTTTAGAGCTTTTAATAATGATAAGACTAGTCATCATTATTGAGATTCTGCATGCCTTCATCTTCAATTATATCTTTCAGACCATCATTATCTGGATAATCATTAAAACCTTCATCTAATTGAAGATGCTCTGGATGCAATTTCTCAAATGATTTCAGAAGATATTTCTTTTTTTTTTCTGATAAGAATTTTCAGCTTTAACATCAAATAGATAATCAAAGATATCTTATGAGACTCCTCCTTCCAATTCATATGTTCTTTAAACTCATTGTCATATGCGAAAGTAGTATTTTCATAATGCATTATCATTTTTCCTTGTTCAATTAATACCCAAATTTGATGATAAATGTTGTAAAAACTGATGGCTCTTGCTAAAGTGAGAACAGTAATAAATCCTACTCATTCTGAAAACCAGTCTTGTTATTGATCATAGGGATCATCATAATCAATGATCTGGACAAGATATGGGCTGGTTTGACTTTTCCATTTTCATATTCGATTAGTGTACAATGTACCTCCAAATAGAGAGGTCTGCTGTATGGAATTTTTGTTGGACCCTCAAGAGATGTAAGAATTCAATTGATCTTCTTGAAAGTGCATTGTTGGAATTTGGTTAATGTTGAAAAACCTGGAAACTTTGGATCTAGGATAGGATTTTTAGAAAGTAAACTATCATCCCGTATTCCCAGACTTTAATGAGAGGGTTATTTGGAGAGATTGAGTTGGCTGGGAAACTAACACCGCCAACCTCAGGCTTATAAGAAAAATAGATCATTGTACTCCGAGACTCCAAAATATCATAAGAATAGTTATGATAATAATCGATGCAGACTGCATGTCACTCATTGAACCATATTTCTTGAACATGAGAACTTATTTTTTCTTAGATATCATAAGGACATCTGAGGTAATTAACTTGTAACCCTAGAAGGAAAAATCTTTGGGTTATTAGGTAGGCAGAAAATAGTAGACCAAAGCGTGATCTACTTTTATATGGAATTCTAAATTATCAATAAGGACTTTACTAGAAGGAGAAACCCATTCTAGCAGGAATGATATTTCATTATGGATTTCCTCCTTTTTAGGCAGGAGGTCGGCTTTGATGATCACCATTGATGAGTTCTCAAGTTAGACTATCTACCAGAGAGTTCTTCGATCCCAATATATGTTCAATAGAGAAGGAAAACTGATTAAACCATAATTGCTAACGCAAAAGTTGCTCTTGTGCTTGCATATTTGATAAATTCTTTTTCACAAAACCAAGTATTTTTTTGCAATCAGTTCGAATAAGAAAAGGTTTTGCGGTTAAAAAGATTAAGAAACTTATAACTGCAAGGATATCTTTTTCCATCGTAGGATAGTTGCATTATGCCTTATTAAAACTTCCACTGTAATATTTGCAGAGTTTTTTGCCTTCTTTGATTTTGAGTACTGCGCTCCAATGCTCATTGCTGGCATCTGTCTCAAGAACTAAATTATTTTCTTTATTATGCAAATTAAAAAAAGGAAGATTTTTATACATCTTTTTGAAGTTTTGAACAATCTTTGCATCATTAATGGTCCATGTCCAATTTACTTCTTTCTTAAGTTTCTGTTGCAATGGTTTTATTAGTTTAACTAAATCTTTAATAAAGTCTAAAGTATAGGTAAGGCATCCACTTTCTAATTGCTTTCTATCTTCAATCTTTTCAGGAAAATTTTCTATTTTTTTTTTTTCAAAATATGCTCTTGTAGGATGATCTGTCCAGCCTTTATCTCTAGATCTAAAAACTCAATTTCTTATTCAGTATAAATACACTTGTTCTTACCAAGTATAATACCATGTTCAATGTATCTTTGGGTGACAACTAAGACATCATCTTTGTGCTGTTATATGGTTTTAAAAAAGACAAGGATGTCATCGGTGTAAACTAAACAACAATGATTAAGATCTTTGAAGATGTTATCTATTTTTCTCTGGAATGTTTAAGGTACATTTTTAAGACCAAATTGTATTATTATCCATTCATAATATTCTTGTAGGACACTAAATGCAGTTAAAGGAATACTGCCATCGTCCATTTTTATCTGCTAATAACCGCTTTTGTAGTTCATTTTTGAGAACCAAGAGTTTCCTTGAATTTTGTTAAAAATAATTATTTTGTTAGGAATATAATAACCATCAAAGATAGTATTATCATTAAGCTTTTTAGAATTGATTACCATTCTTGCTTTTCCTCTTTTTTCTTCTATATGATTTCGTACCATGAAAATGGGACCGATGTGAGGACTCTTGCTGTTTCTAATTTATCCTTTATCTATAAGTTCTTTGATTTGTTTATCCTGGATATCTTAGTGTATATACATTATCTGTTTGACTTGGATAATAGTGTTAGGATTTAATAGAGTGATTTAGCAAATATTTTATCTTTATTCCAAAATTTTAGTGGATTATCATAGTAGAGTTTTTTACATAATTTTTCTTGTTGTTTGACAATTTGCTCTTTAATAGATAATTCGAGTAATGAGATTGTTAGTTCTATTTCCCGTTGTGCTGGTATTACCTTCTCACTACACTGGCTGCGTGTAACCTCTGCTTTCTGATGAGTGTAAGCCTTAGTTTTTTCAATAGGAACTGAGTGGCCATTATTTTTTCAATAGGAACTGAGTGGCCATTAATTGTAAATATTATTTGATTTGTAGTTTGTGTGCATGTAGAATATAATCTCTGAAAATTATTTTCAATAATCATATCATGAAAGGGCTGATCAATAGCCCATAGAATTGGTATAATGCATTGAACTTCTCCTAATTCTATGGATAACCCTTCTATGACTTTATTGTGACTCATAATACTATTATCAGCTATCCTCACTTGTTAAGGATTTTTTACTCTTTTCCATATAAACTCTGGAAATAATAATCTTTTTCCAAAGCATACAGAACAACCACTATCAATATAGGCACACAACTCATATTTATTATATCCGTCTAAGCATACGTTTATTGGGATATAGATGCTATTAGGGTTTGTGTTAGTGACTTCATAGCAAATTTCCACAGTCATGTTTTTGACTAATTTATCCTCATAAATTGGCTCATTAATAGTTCTGGTTTTGTACCCAATGACCTTTCTTTCTAAACTCATGCTCCGGTCTACATTGGGTCTTACAGATTCAAAATTCAATCTACTCATATCACTGGTATCATCTTGTTTAATTTCTTCTTTGGTAGATGAAGATCATTCTCTCCATTCTGATCTAGTATTCATACTTCTTAATAATTGGAATTTTATGGTTATTTTACCATTTTTATCAATTTTTATCACATTTTTCTTATTGATTTTTGCAGGGTTGGCAAAACTAGATATCCATAAACGATCAATTTTTATCTCATATAGATTAGATTTAATCATCTGAATCTTTTGCATAGGGGTAGGACTTTCAAATTTTTCTACCTCTATTATTGTGACCTTAGTCTTTGGATCTATAAAATTATCTAGTTTGTAGATAATTTTCTAAAATATCCTTAATGAACATCCTCGTCTGTTTATATCTATCCCAACTGTTTTTATTTTAAAGGATAGAAAATTTTTAGTAAATTCATCTTTTAGACTCACATAATATCCATGTCGACAATTGAATTCTATTGATCCGTTTCATAAGTTGGTCTTAATCCCTATGATAATTTGATTATTAAATTTGATATGTCTGATATCACAGAGTAAAGTATAAAGATCAATATCTTTGTCATAATATTGTAATGGAGTAATTTGAACTTAGACACTTCCGCTTGGATATACTGATATTTTCTTTGTTATGCTTAAGGATTTTTTTCCAGTTAATGAGATTAATTTCTCCCACATTATAGTCACAATCTTTGATTTCTAGATCTCCTTCCATCACCTCACATACGTATTTACTTTTTAATTGAAAGATGGACTTTTTATAGATCATGTATTTTTGGATTATGGGAAAGACCCAATCTCCTTTCACTTCCTCATTATCATTATCTACAACAAACTCTTCTCTTTGAAGATCATCAAGACTAATCGAGCTACTTTCCATCATGTGACTTGTTTCTTCATAATCACTTTCTTCATATTCATTATCCAAGATAATTTCAATAATCCCTTTGTTGTTATTTAAGGTTTGGTCTAATGCCTCATCTTCGCTAAGCTTAACATAATCTAAGCTACCTAAGGTTTCAATAAGCTTATTATTCTTTCTATTTTTGTATTCATTAGTATAATGTCCTACTTCTCTGCTTGCCCAGCATTTGCAGTTATTTTTCCTTGCAGGATAATAAGCTGCTTTCCAAAAAAATTATTCGTTTTTTAAGACTTCATTTGTTATAATATTTTCTTCTATATTTCTCTTCCTTTGCTTATTAAAACTCTTTTTCTTATAGAATTTTCCTTTTCTTCTCCTTTTAGGTTCTTTTTCCCATTGGTGAGGTGAATCTCAGCAAGTTAGAAATTGCTTCTTAATTTTCTTTTGCTTTTGGAGATCAAGACAGTGATCATTGACCCATTTTCTTAAATAAGAGATTCTTAAACCAAGGGTATCAATAACATTTGTTCATTCAAGCCATGCAATATATTTTTCATTAATTATGAAATTCATCTGATATGACAATTTATCATAGAATATACCAAGATTAGTCTTATTATGCCCAATTTTACAATAATATTAACTAAATTTGGCAATATAATTTTTTAAATATTTCATATCCCATAATTTTATGTTATTAATCTTTCTATGTCATTCTCTTACTTTTTCTACTAAATCAAGTTTAGCTCCGATAAACTTAGTTTCAATTTCCTTACATAAATTCTTGAACATTGCAACTGGTGTTTTCATTATTCTTAATGTGTTATTACCATCTTCATTTAATGAATCATACCAGTTAGCTACAGTGTCAGAAAAACTATGTTCAATATAGCTTAGAAAATTTGCAATAGTTTAGGTAGTATTTAGGTTTAAGATGCTATTTATGCCTCTTTTTTGATATTCAAATATTTCTTCTCTATTACGAGCTTCATCTATGTTTAAGATGTATCCCATTTGACTAATTGGGGTAAGGCCAATTTCTTCAAAGGTTGTAGTCTTCCTTAGGATGAACCCGAAGGAAAAATTAATTGTACATCCTGCTGGAGTATACTTAGGTCTTATAAAATGAGTATTTCTTCTAGAAGGTTCACCAAATTCTTCAGATTTAGGAACAACATAGTTAACCAGATTGGTTTCACTTAAATTGAGTTCTTCTCCAATTTCATTAATCTCATCTTCAACAACCATTTTACCATATTTTTTATTCAGTTTTCTTCTGACCTCTTCTGAAGGTAACACATTTAGATCTTCTAGCTTAATAAGGTTCATCTGCTGATGTATTTCTTCTTCTAATTGAATATTATTAGTCGCTTTATTATCATCATATAACAAATCATGTTTATCACTAATTGCGCCCATAATTTTGTTAAATTCTTCTGAATTTTGTTCTTTCTCAAACATATTCTGTAGCTCTTTAAGAGTATACTGTTTATACTCAATCATCTTCTTTTTTTACTTTTTCTGCTAATTTTTTAGCTGATTTTTCTCCTACTTTTTTTTGAATTTTTATATCATGCAATGGAAATAGAATCTTATTTTTGGATTCTGAAAAGGATATTTATGCTAAAATGGAGTACTAGTACTGGAAGTAGATTTTCCGCTATGTCTAACTTTGTTGACTGGAGAAAGGTAGATTACCGATATTTGCTTCCTACGCTCTCTGACTTCAGTCTTAATTTTAGCTAATTCAGTTTTTACTTCTAAAATTATATCAGTTATATAGTTTAATTGAGGTGCTATAGAAGAAACGCCTTCCAATGAGTGAACGATATGTGAATAATTCGGTGCAGGACAAGCAGGTGAAGATTCAAACGTCAATCACAATTAATTAGCTTAATTAATTACTAATTAGCTTAATAATCTTAATTATATTTGGTCACATGGCTCTGCTGCCAATTGAAAGAGGATCGAAAATACTACTAATGAGAAAAATTACCCATACACAAATTTTAGATTTTTGAAAATAGGTTTTGAAGAATTGGGGTTAAGCTGAAAATTTAAAAATCTTAGGGGTCTTTTTGCAATTCAGAAAACTATTTTTGGCAAGTTTCGTTCCATAAATTATTTGCACCAAAGTTAGATGGACCAGGAAATCATTTCTAAAGTTATAGGTCCCAAAAATTATTTACGCTAAACTTTGAGGGTCGAAATAGAATTTATCCTGAATAAGAAGCCTGTCTAAGTTAGCTGGACACTAGCGAAATTTAGACAAGTACAGGGCTGCACTACTCACAAAATTTAGGCAAGTATAGGATTGCATTATTTGCAAACTAGTCGTTTGTATTTTAAATGTCTAAATTGAGGGATGCTAACCCAACTTGATATTGTACTAACAATTGAGAAAAAAGTTAAATGCCAAAAAAAAGAAGAAAAGATCACAGAAAGAACATATCGAATTTCAAAACTTTATATGAAGTGTTAAAACTACTAGAACACTTGATTTTTTTTTATACAAAAAAAAAAAAAATAGGGCCTAGAACTCAGTTGTCACCTGAAGACCCAAGTCCAAGGATTGAACTTTAATCTCCCTTGTATTTCCAACCATCTTGTTACCCTTCACCACAGGCAAAACTGGTCGCTTTCTATAACTTTCAAGATGCTTGGAATAACTTCTTTTTTCTCCTTGCCCATAAGAATAGGACATAATTATTAATGAAAAACCATATGACTTCTTCAATGAACATCCCGTAATTGAATATAAAACATCAAAATAACGTATGTTCTCTATCAAGTTAATGATTATTAACTATTGTTCAGTTCTAAATTTACAATGTCATTCTTGCCATAAACCGCAATATCTAGTGTCAATGCATCTTTTCCAAATAGTACTCAGCTATGGTATTACTTCATAGAGGGGTACCTATTTGACATGAAAGATCGCAGATGAAAAGGAGATCACCATAATCTCACTATATAAAATTTCATTATTGATTCATTCCCTAATCAAAACAAGTAAATCTAATATGATAACAACAAATCATTCTTCATGAGAGAATCACAATCCAATTTACAATAGATGAAACACATATTGAAGGTATGGAAATTATACAACCCAACTGTAATAAAACGGAGAGAAAATTTATTGATAAAATATATAGGATGACTAAAAAGTACCTTGTAACAAAATAAAACTTGTGACAAATGTGAAAATTAGACTTTGGCACTAGTAGTTATGACCAATGACAACCCTTTACTGGAACATATTGAGGATAAGGGTTTTTAGGAGAGGTTAGGTTCTTTTTTCCTTCTTTTTTTTTTTTTTTTGGGTGAGAAAGGCAGAACGACGTCAAATGATGGGAAGAAATTTTACCATTTATCACCTCAAGTGCATGAGCAACTATAGTTGGTTAGCAAGAATGGTCGTCTCCACAATGAATTATGTTTTAACTATCAAGCTATTTTATGTTGTCAAGATACGCAAATCAAGGTTTGAATAATGAAAACTAAACTAAAAAAGTTTTAAAAGGGGCTCAAATTGTAATTTAACCTTATAGTAGGCCAACCAATCAAGATCAAGGTCTAAGCCTCCCAAGTCTATACAAGTATATATGGATGGTCTGTTACTTAATTAAGCCCACTGAATCTCTCTTTCAAGTGTCAACGGATAAACTAGGGGTATTAATCACCTATTTTCATAGGGTTAATAGACTTTGTCTATAAGATTAACGGTAAAGGACTAGGGACAATTCTAACTATTTTCATTTTAAAATCTTAACTATTTTCTCTAATCACATTAGTAAATGGTGTTACCTCTCAATTCAAGCCTATTGCAAAAGAGATGGATGAAAGTTCTCCCAGGCATTTCATCGACTAGTTGGTGGCCAAGAGAGAAAGGCCAAATATATTATAAGCATAAACAAAGTCAAGGAGGGGCCAATACAAGATTAACTTGGTAAATTAAGAGCATAAAACAACATAAACTAAATAATTTAACCATAAATCAACGAGAAATTACAACCAAACATCATAACTAAGCTAAGGCAAGAAGCAAACATGAAATAAATAGAGAAATGAGAGGAAAACTTAGGCTTTAATTGTTTGAATGCTTCAAAATTCAATTTTCATAGAAAAAGTCTAACCTAATCTACCCTAAACTAAGCATAATTAAAACTCACCAAAAGGGAGTCTTAAACGCTAACCTTGTATTTTTTTTTTTTAAAAGAAACTAAATCCAAAAAAGCTCCTCAAAAAATGAGCAAAAAGGGCTTATAATAGACCCGAAAATCAAGATGTGTCATGCTTCAGGTGAACATGCAAAATAAGTTGCAGCGTGCACCTCGAGCAAAACGACTATGCTCCATAAAACGGCATGACTAAGAGGGTCATGTCTAGGCACAACCTCGGCAATGCTTCACAACACAGCAGAAATAGCTTGGCATCAACATGGATGCTCTGAAAGGAGCTCTGCATGTTCAATAGCTTGCAAAAGTTCGGGCTTGGATGTCCAAAGAGCTCGAGGAAGGTCGAGTTTCCCTTCTGAATTCTTCCATGCTAGTTTTTTCTTTTTATCATTCTTCTTGATCCAACCTATCTCCTAGAAAAATAAATAATGCCAAGTAAAAATGCCAAATTATCATTATTTACGGAAAGAAATTAGATAATTTAGGTATAGAAATTGTAAGGGCCATGCTTTCGTGCTATCACCGACTAACTGTTTAGTTGTTGATTTTACCAGTTGCTTTTAATTTGTTATCCGACGAAAGTATTAAATCGACCGTGTGAGTTTTTAGCGACTAGTTTCAATAAAAGGGGCGATTATTTGACTAATATTATCATTGACGCTACTTATTTATAAAACATTTGAATCTATGCTAAACCCAGTTTTTAAAATCGCTTTTCGTTTTACTTGACAGATTCCCAAAGTTTAAACCAAAATGTACATGGTAGGTCGTTCAATTTGGGTTTAACCTAACTATTAGCGAGTACGGATCAAAATTTAGCTGTATGTTGTTAGTTTAACCCAAAAAAAAAAAAAAATGAAAAGGGGGAAGGGGGACCGAAGTCGGGCAGAACCCGACCCCCCTCCTCTCGCACCTCGCTCTCTCTCTCTCTGCTACGCTCTCTCTCTCTCTCTCGCGGGCCACCGGTCGCCGCCTGGCGTCACCGCCGGCCGTCACGTGTCGCCGGCGAGAGGAGGAGCTGTCTGGCCTCACCCACGCGTCGCCAGCCACCCAACCACTGCCTGTTTTCCTTCCCCCACGTCACACGAACGAGTCAGCTCTCCAACCACGCGTCTAACACCTAAAAACCACCGCTCACGTGCCGGATTCCGGCGAGCCACTGCCCACTCCACCTCCTCTATAAATCTGGGGGTCGAATTCGACCCCAGACAACCCCAAATCGCGACCAAATCAAAGCTAGGGTTTCGGTTCTGGGTGTAGCTGAACCAAGAACGAATTCAAAAGGGTTTGGGCGTGAATTACTGCCAAGTGAGTGGGTAATTAAGCACTTTCAGGTGAGTGAACATCCTCTCCTAAGCTGTTGCTGTTATTTTAAGTATGAATTCAGTAGAATGATGTTGCATGTCAGATTAAGGTTAGCTCAAGTAGTTAGAAATGTCAGAGATTGATTGAAAATGTGATGCCTGGTAATTTCAAGCCTATTTATGCACGCCCAAACCGCACAAACATACCTTGCTCACCGCCGTCAGTATGCATGTTTTGAAACAGTAAATTTTCAGCTTAGAAATGCACAGGAATTGTTATAGGCTGTAACCGTACTTTCAATAATACCTGAATTGATGCATGTGCAAACTCGCTGCCTGATCATAACTCGAATCATGTTATGCTAAAACGACTTAAATAGGCTTGAAATGTAATTCCGAGGCAATGAATGACTCTTCAAATCGATACGTGTTAAATCGCGCTTGAAAAATGACTTTAAAATGAATTATGCCTAATTAATGAGTTATAGTTTAAAACGGAATTAAAATCGAAGTTAATTTAACGTATTTAGCTTCGATTCAAGTTAATGAGTTATAGTTTAAAACGGAATTAAAATCGAAGTTAATTTAACGTATTTAGCATCGATTCAAGTTATGTAGCTAATTTATGAAAATGGATTAAAAACGAAGTTAGTCTAACGTGTTTAGCTTCCATTCGAATTGGACTAGCTAATGTTTTATGTGTGTAACGAAATAAATTTGAACCCTTTTAGTACATTCGTGCTAGGGAAATTACTTCGAAATGCATTGTTGTGTTTAGCATGGAATTATATTTGATTTACTGAATAAAGTATCGTTGAATTACGAATAAATGTGGCTATTTGCACGTTTGTTGAAACGCTCCGCTGAATGATGCTGGTTGCTCAGGTAAGGGCCTAAACTCCCCTCTCTTTTTCATAAGCTAATATGATAAGATGATGTGATTAATAAATCGATGAATCGAGTTGGTAGTTGGATGGTTTGAGGAAAGAATTATGAGCGATCGAGGTCTTGTGGTACGGTGCTTGTGAGGAGGGAGTTCGGGTTATGAAATTACCGCAATCGTGTGGATTGCGAGGCCATGTGTGGCTCATTGTATTGAAATGATTACGAAGTGTTTAAATGTGATGTGTGTGTTTCCCTTTCCTTGCATATTTAAAATGTAACATGTGTATGGAAGGGGGATGTTTTGACTAATGACTTTTCATGTGTTTTAAATGAACAATAGCTATGTCTAGTAACGAGCTATGGCCTATTTTAGCTATTCAAATAGTATTTGGGAGGAACCCCTAAAACGTTTTAACAAAAGGGAGATGGGAATTATACGTTGAATGATTTCATTGTTTGAAACGGAAAACTACTAGCCGTTATGGCCGATACGCTTTGAGTGGCTAAGATAATGTGCTGCGGACAATATGATATAATGTAATGTTTTCCTAGGGGATAAGTCCGGATAAACCCTAGAGGCCCTGACGAGGGTTAATGTAATGGTCCGATATGTTATATGTAGCCATCCCGGGAGTAAGAGCTTAAGCATGAGCGTTAGGTCTCACTATGGGATCGAGGATAGTTCTCACCCAATCAGCACCCTGTAATGATCTTAGGCCACAAGTATTTTCCTTATGAATGAAAAATGTAGTTGGCAATTGCCGTCTTAAATGCTTTATGAAAAGAAAGGTTGAAGGTCGACTAATAGTTGATTGAAAGAAAGATGAGCAGTCGTAATACGACTAATATGAATGAAAATGCTTTGTTTCATATGATCTCAAGTAGTGTATGGTCAAGTTCTCATGTTTACTCCAGATAGTTACGTTTGCATCAAGTCATTATGTTGCGTTAAGTAACTATACTTAGAAAGTGCATGTTGGACGAATGAGCATTAATACATCTCACAATCACGTCCTATGATGCCCATCCTTAACATGCCAACGTTCCTCGCATGAAGAACACTTTATGTTAATAATATGGTCAAGTGCCCCTAATGTGTATCGCATAGCTCAACGTAACTTGAATACCACGTGCACATTAACAAATGCACACTAAAGGTCATAGAACTTGGAAAAGGTTTACTTTAGGAAGTGGAGGGGGCACTCATTGAGCACGTAGTGACTCACTCCATTTCCTTCCCCTTTTCCCCTTCCCAGGTAATGAATGAAAGATTATGCGTGCTGCTTGCTTACGGACATCCAGTCTTCCAGAAAGTGTTCTTATGTTGCTGCTGCTTGCTGAAGCTGCCATGTCCTTCTTTGTTAGATGTAATGTAAAGAGTAAACATGTAGTTGGCTCTGGACTATCTGCGAACCATGTAACTAACTGTATGACTGTTGTAAAGGCATAAGCCTCAACCGCGAGTGTGTGACTCGCTGGAAACTCCTATTTCCTTTTTGAATTTTAGTTGTAATGATACAGGTACCCTACAAATTATAATGTAAATTATGGAAATGTTGATATTACAGACGGAACTCTGCCGGATTCGTCCCAGGTTTTCCTAACCTAAGCTAAAGTTGGGTAAAAATTAAGAAGAAAATTAAAAGAAGAAGAGCCTTAAGGGTCTCCCTCGGGGGATCCTGGCGGTGTGACATCCCTGGTAGGTAGTGGGGGTGTTACATTGGGTGGTATCAGAGCCATAGGTTGCATATGCATATAGATGTGACCTTAGGAGTGTCAATTTGTGAAATTATGTGCCTTAAAGTGTTTACTTGAGCCTACTACGTGCTTACTTGAGGACACAAACTAGAACATGGTTTAGGACTCCCATTCAAATGCGTGCTTCTTAGTTCATGTCTAATCTCGTGTGGTGGTGTAGGATGGTGTTTAGCATTGATGATTTCGAGTACCTCCCATTCTGGCTGGCCGCGTGGAATGCGGTTTTCTTTTGGGAAGCAATGATTAGGAGTAACCAGAGGGGACCCTTACGGGTCACCCAAAACCACTGGACTTACAAGTTCATCCGAACGATGCCGTGCACGGGAAGATGGGGCGAGGTCACCTCAATCCTCCGTCTATTTCATGTACGCAGGGGAGCTTATACTCCGTTTACTTTCCGGGGATTAGTGGATTTCCTGATGTTAGCAGAAGGACGGGTGGATTCCTTAGGAAGTACCCCCTTGGGAAGGAGCGATGTTGCCATGCAAATGATCAATACGGCTCTAATTGCTCCTGCTGCTACCCAACAACTACCAATCACAATAGTAGAGAGAAATCAGATTGAACATCGTCAAATGAGACTTCTGTTCGCAGAAAACCCTCAGGCAAGACGATACAAGCGAGTAGCCACTCTATGGGCACGTTGGATAGATTCCTTTGGTGCACAATACCCCCGGGGCTGGCAAGCCACGATGCTCAGAATGAGAGAACTGGTGGATGGAGCACCTGATGTGGAGTACTCCCCACCGTTTGTATTATGGGACCTACTAGCCCCAGTTGAGTCTGAGGGCTCGAATGATCCAACGGTAGATGATCCCCCTGAAGAGGGTTCCTCAGGTGGTAATTAGGGTGGTAATAGGGGCTATGTGTAGCCTGGAGTCGCCAATGTGTGCATTGTATTTAAATAAAACTTGGTTAATGTGCGTTTGAAAATGAATAAACATGGGTGATACCCGATATTTCGTGATTCGTGAAAGCGCATTTTTTTTTGAGAAGTGATTCGTGCGACCAAAATAGGATCGCACGAATACTTAAGGCTCTGTACATTCTGTTTAATGTTGTACTATGTTTATAAATGCTTTTGACAATCTATTTTTATGAATAAAAACTAAGCAACTTTGCATAAACGACTGTGTAGCCAATGCCTCCACGAAGGGAACAGATGGCGGCACCAACCGCCTTGGAGATGATTTGTCAGTTTAATAAGTTGAGACCACCAAGGTTTAGTGGTGGAACAGATCCTCTTGCCTATGAGGAATGGCTAAGAAGGATGGAGAATTTGTTTGAAGTAATGGACTGCCCCGAAAATTTTAAAGTACGTCTGGCGACCCATCAGTTCGAAAAGGAAGCAGAATTCTGGTGGGGCACTGTCAAACCTCGAGCGGGTGAACCAGCTCTAACTTGGGAACAACTAAAAACTGTGATGGATGCTCAGTATTACCCACGAGATGTAAAGAGGGCAAAGGAACAAGAATTTCTACGGTTGAAACAAGGCCAAATGAGTGTGGTAGAATACGCGGCGAAGTTTAACGAGCTTAGTAGCTTTGCGCCTAATCAAGTCGCAACTGAAGAAATGAAGATGGACCACTTCGAGCAAGGTCTTAAAGGACCCATTAAGCGGATGATAGTTGGGCATGTTTTCACCAGCTTCCAGGAGATGTACCAGAGGGCGGTGAAAATAGCCCGAGTCATAGCTGAAACCGAAGAGGAAAGTCGTCAGATTGGCCCAGCAAAAAGGAAGTTTAATCAAGGAGGGTCCAGTACCCAGGGAAGCAATAAGATCGGCAATTTCGACAACCGGGGAAAAGGAAAACAAGTTGTACCAAGGCAGGTGCTGGAACCCTGCAACCAATGCGGGCGTATGCACTCTGGTCGGTGCCGATATGGCACATAAGAATGCTATGGGTGTGGATCTACGGACCACAAAATTGCAAATTGCCCCAAAAAGGCGTGGAATCGGCAGAACAGTACACAAGGTTCAGGCACGGGGGCTAATCCAATTCCACAAAGAGGCCGACTTCCTGTGAATGCAACTTCAGAAGGCAAACGAGGTGGAAAAAGACCGCAAGCAGGTGGCCGGGTGTTTAGCTTGGAAGGAGGTGAGGCGGAGGACCTCACTGCCACCGTATCAGGTACCCTTTTTATTAAACATCTTTATGCTTATGTTTTATTTGATTCAGGTGCCACACATTCTTTTGTAAATCCTACCTTTGCAAGGAAACTCGCTAGCAAGCCCAGTGAAATGGATGTACAATTATGTGTGACTACCCCCTTAGGGTCTGCTTACTATACCGACCTTGTCTTTAAGGACTGTGCTATTCAATTGGAAGGGAGAACTCTCCCTGTAGACCTAATACAGTTGGATATACAAGGTTGGGATGTTATTCTAGGGATGGACTGGTTAATGAGACATAAAGTTACTATTGACTGCGAGAGAAAGCTGGTTACCTTCACGGCCTCCAATGGAGAAAGAGTAACCTTTAAGGGAAGTGGCCACCAAGTAACCATTCCAACGGTATCTGCTATGCAAGCACTCAAAATGTTGAAGAAAGGACGTCAGGGCTATTGGTGTGCAATTGAGGTCGCAGAACTAAAGGAGCCGGACTTGAGTGAGATTCCGGTAGCGAGGGAATTTCCACAGGTGTTTCGAGAGGTACCGGGGCTACCACCCGACAGAGAAATCGAATTCACCATTGAACTAGTGCCTGGAACCGCTCCAATATCCAAGGCACCTTATCGAATGGCACCTGCGGAATTGGCGGAGTTGAAAACTCAGTTGCAAGAGCTACTAGATAAGGGGTTAATTCAGCCTAGTGTTTCACCCTGGGGAGCACCAGTACTATTTGTGAAGAAGAAAGATGGGAGTTTGAGGTTATGTATTGACTATCGAGAACTAAACAAGGTAACGGTTAAGAATAAATACCCACTCCCTCGAATTGATGACCTGTTTGATCAATTGGCTGGTGCTTCGGTGTTCTCGAAGATTGATTTGAGATCGGGGTACCATCAATTGAAGATCAAGAAGGGGGACGTGCCTAAAACTGCTTTTCGCACTCGATATGGCCACTACGAGTTCTTGGTGTTACCGTTCGGACTGACGAACGCTCCTGCCTTCTTTATGGACTTGATGAACAGAGTCCTTAGGCCCTTCCTAGATAAATTTGTAGTGGTGTTCATCGATGATATCCTGGTTTACTCCAAGACCAAGGAAGAGCATGCAAACCACTTGCGAATGGTGCTGAAAACCCTAGAGGAGCACAAATTATATGCCAAACTTAAAAAGTGTGAGTTCTGGTTAGAAAGGGTGCAATTTCTGGGACACATAGTGACCAAAGATGGCATCTCGGTGGATCCGGCAAAGGTGGAGGCCATTATAAACTGGCCAAGACCAACAAACGTCTCCGAAAGTGCGAAGCTTTTTAGGTATAGCTGGCTACTATCGAAGGTTTGTAGAAGGATTTTCAAAACTAGCCTTACCTATTACCAAACTACTTCGGAAGGCCACTAAATTTGAATGGACCCCAGAGTGTGAAGATAGCTTTCAGGAGCTAAAGAAACGTTTGGTATCTGCACCAATATTGGCGATACCTGAAGGCAATGAAGGATTTGTAATCTACAGTGATGCGTCCAAGAAGGGACTGGGTTGTGTATTAATGCAGAAAGATAGAGTTATTGCTTATGCCTCTCGCCAATTGAAGCCCTACGAAGAGAATTATCCAACACATGACCTAGAATTGGCCGCTGTGGTATTTGCCTTGAAAATCTGGAGACATTACCTCTATGGAGTAAGGTGTGAAGTATACACTGACCACAAGAGCTTGAAATACATCTTTACTCAAAAAGAGTTAAACATGAGACAAAGGAGATGGCTAGAACTCCTTAAGGATTATGATATGGAGATCAAATATCATCTTGGAAGAGCAAACGTGGTGGCTGACGCACTGAGTAGAAAATCCATGGGGTCTGTAGCCTGTCTACTTACACAAGAAAAGAGACTCCTAAGGGAGCTCGACGTGCTACAAATAGAGGTAGTACTGCGAGGAAATCAAGGCTACTTGACAGCGCTCCAAGTCTCTTCGCCATTGATCGAAACGATCAAACAACAGCAGAAGGATGACCCTGAACTTATGAGGACAAAGAAAGGCATGGAAGAGGGAAAGAACAAGGAATTCTCCATCCGAAATGAGGTACTTTGGTATGGGAATAGACTGGGTGTACCGAACATAACAGCTCTCAAGGAGGAATTATTAAAGGAGGCGCACAATTCCACACTTGTTGTACACCCTGGGAGTACGAAGATGTACCATGATTTGAAGACCCATTACTGGTGGAATGGCATGAAAAGGGATATCGCAGAGTACGTGGCTCGATGCCTTACGTGCCAACGGGTGAAAACCGAGCATCAGAAACCTGGAGGTTTACTGCAACCCTTGCCAATTCCTGAGTGGAAATGGGAACACATCACCATGGATTTCATGATTGGAATGCCAAAAACCATCAAACAACACGACGGTGTGTGGGTTATAGTTGACAGATTGACCAAGGCTGCACACTTCTTGCCCATCAAGGCCACTTTTACCTCTGAGCAACTAGCTAACCTATACATTAAGGAGATAGTTAGACTGCATGGTGTGCCACTCAGTATTGTGTCAGATCGCGATACCAAGTTTGCATCTCGCTTCTGGCATGGGTTTCAAAGAGCAATGGGTACAAAATTACGATTAAGTACGGCCTTCCATCCTCAGACGGACGGTCAATCCGAAAGAACTATTCAAACTCTGGAGGATATGTTGAGAGCCTGTGCCCTCGATTCTGCTGGAACTTGGGATCATAACTTGCCTCTGGTTGAATTTGCGTACAATAATAGTCACCACGCCAGTATAGGCATGGCTCCTTTCGAGGCGCTATACGGTAGACGTTGCAGAACTCCAGTTTGTTGGAATGAAATAGGAGAAAGGGAACCATCCAAGGTTGACTTAATCGATCGAACGATCGGAATAATCAAGGCCATCCGCCAGAGATTGCAAGTTGCGCAAAGTAGACAAAAGAGCTACGCGGATAATAGGAGAAGGCCACTGGAGTTTGAGATTGGAGACCATGTATTTCTGAAAGTGTCCCCACTTAAGGGGAGCATAAGATTTGGACAAAAGGGGAAACTAAGCCCACGGTTCATTGGACCGTTTGAAGTCTTGCAGAAAGTAGGATCGGTTGCATACCAATTGGCCTTACCACCCTCATTGCAAGGCATCCACGATGTATTCCATGTATCCAGTCTCAGGAAATATGTTCCGGATCCAAATCATGTCATCCGATATGAACCCCTACAAGTTAAGGAAAATCTTACCTATGTAGAAGAACCCATCCGGATTTTGGAGAAGACGGAAAGGAAGCTCAGAAATAGGAGCATTCCCTACGTTAAGGTGTTATGGAAACATCACAAGGTGGCAGAAGCAACTTGGGAGTTGGAAAGCGAAATGCGTGAGAAATATCCCGCATTATTTTCACCAGGTGAGCAAATTTCGAGGACGAAATTCTTTTAAGGGGGGGAGAGTGTAAGGGCCATGCTTTCGTGCTATCACCGACTAACTGTTTAGTTGTTGATTTTACCAGTTGCTTTTAATTTGTTATCCGACGAAAGTATTAAATCGGACCGTGTGAGTTTTTAGCGACTAGTTTCAATAAAAGGGGCGATTATTTGACTAATATTATCATTGACGCTACTTATTTATAAAACATTTGAATCTATGCTAAACCCAGTTTTTAAAATCGCTTTTCGTTTTACTTGACAGATTCCCAAAGTTTAAACCAAAATGTACATGGTAGGTCGTTCAATTTGGGTTTAACCTAACTATTAGCGAGTACGGATCAAAATTTAGCTGTATTTTTTTAGTTTAACCCAAAAAAAAAAAAAAAAGATTGAAAAGGGGGAAGGGGGACCGAAGTCGGGCAGAACCCGACCCCCCCTCCTCTCGCACCTCGCTCTCTCTCTCTCTGCTACGCTCTCTCTCTCTCTCTCGCGGGCCACCGGTCGCCGCCTGGCGTCACCGCCGGCCGTCACGTGTCGCCGGCGAGAGGAGGAGCTGTCTGGCCTCACCCACGCGTCGCCAGCCACCCAACCACTGCCTGTTTTCCTTCCCCCACGTCACACGAACGAGTCAGCTCTCCAACCACGCGTCTAACACCTAAAAACCACCGCCCACGTGCCGGATTCCGGCGAGCCACTGCCCACTCCACCTCCTCTATAAATCTGGGGGTCGAATTCGACCCCAGACAACCCCAAATCGCGACCAAATCAAAGCTAGGGTTTCGGTTCTGGGTGTAGCTGAACCAAGAACGAATTCAAAAGGGTTTGGGCGTGAATTACTGCCAAGTGAGTGGGTAATTAAGCACTTTCAGGTGAGTGAACATCCTCTCCTAAGCTGTTGCTGTTATTTTAAGTATGAATTCAGTAGAATGATGTTGCATGTCAGATTAAGGTTAGCTCAAGTAGTTAGAAATGTTAGAGATTGATTGAAAATGTGATGCCTGGTAATTTCAAGCCTATTTATGCACGCCCAAACCGCACAAACATACCTTGCTCACTGCCGTCAGTATGCATGTTTTGAAACAGTAAATTTTCAGCTTAGAAATGCACAGGAATTGTTATAAGCTGTAACCGTACTTTCAATAATACCTGAATTGATGCATGTGCAAACTCGCTGCCTGATAATAACTCGAATCATGTTATGCTAAAACGACTTAAATAGGCTTGAAATGTAATTCCGAGGCAATGAATGACTCTTCAAATCGATACGTGCTAAATCGCGCTTGAAAAATGACTTTAAAATGAATTATGCCTAATTAATGAGTTATAGTTTAAAACGGAATTAAAATCGAAGTTAATTTAACGTATTTAGTTTCGATTCAAGTTAATGAGTTATAGTTTTTAAAACGGAATTAAAATCGAAGTTAATTTAACGTATTTAGCTTCGATTCAAGTTAATGAGTATAGTCTAAAACGGAATTAAAATCGAAGTTAATTTAACGTATTTAGCATCGATTCAAGTTATGTAGCTAATTTATGAAAATGGATTAAAAACGAAGTTAGTCTAACGTGTTTAGCTTCCATTC
>JAKOGI010003211.1:0-62460 GCA_029747015.1 Carnegiea gigantea | reverse complement strand
TATCGATACATTCATTTTGGCATGATTCAAATTGCACTCAAACCTTTGACAGGATTAGGATTAGATTGTCCTATATTCATGGCCCTAAGAGACAATAGGTTAATATGTTACAAGGATTCGTTATTAGCTATTATTCAAACTAATATTTGCAATGGTCCTATATACTTTAATTGTTGCCTAAATTATTCAGTAGATTTAAATGATCCTTGGATCATGGATACCTTAGTTCTAGATATCCATCTTCCTAATATTCAAAATGATTTAAAGGTTCAGTCTCGTGAACTTTCCAGAAATTTTGCTATTACTTACAGAGTATATTTCAAGCTACTTTCATCCAATGCTGTTGAGTATCTATTTATAGAATACAAGATGGAATTAAATGTATACAAGTGGACGATAAAGATTGAATCTTGTGTTGATAACGTTTGCCGACAATCTTGAATTATTGCTGCCTCATGTTGAACTTGGACTGGAACCATGTCAAAAGTGAAACAGTGCTGAGTAATGATGGACCTTGGACTATTCTTGAATTATTGTCCATTTTAAACAGTATCTTGATGAGCTGTCTTCTTAAACAGTATTCTTGAATAATTACTCTGATGAGTTGTCCCGAACAGTATTTAGATAAGCTGTCGTGAACGGTACGCTTGAATAATTATTCTGATGACTTGAACTGTTTTGTACTGACTTGCATAATTACTTGCCGTGTTGAGTTATTGCCTGTCTTGATGAGTCATTGCCCTTGATGTTGACATGATGATGAGTCATAAGGCATAATTGAGTTGAGTGTTGACACGTTGAATTGGCTTAATAAATGCTAGCCACTTTTGTTGAATCATTCATCTTTGTCGTGCAAAGTGGATAGTGAATTGATTGTCCATTGATAATGTGTAGACTTTGAATCATTCAATCAATTGACCTTGGCCAAGTGGATGGCTTGAATGCTTATAAGAATTGAATGGAATCCTGCAAAACAGAAACTACGTAAAGAAATAATGGCCCTTACTTTTGCCAAAGGCCGTGACCTTTGCGGGCTCTTTTCTTGATTTTGTTTTGGGAATTGTCTTTTTTCTTTTTCTTTTTTTTTTTGAATAATAACGAGGAGTAGAAAATCTACTTAAAAGTCATAAGGATCTGGCACACAAGGATTATCCCTTGTGACAAAGGACGAATTGATCATGGAGTAATTAGTAGCGAAAATGGAAATTATCATCTTGTAGATATTTGCACCGTAGACCATATGGAGTGTGAATAAGGCAGGAAGCATCGATTTGGTATGGATAGTGTAATGGTATAAGGACTTGAGTATGACTTTGATCAACTGGACAAATATGAACTTCAGGGAACATTTTTGAAACAAATTTGAAAATATGAGGTTCAAAAGCTGTCCAATATTCAAGGTGTTTGTGGAACCATTTGAAATAATTAATATACCCAGTAGGCATAACGATGAGAACTGGATAATTGTTGACATCTTGAACAAGCGTTTGATAAGCTTTAATGAGTTTGAGATAACTGTAAAATGATATTTTAGAGGAAATATACCAGTCTTGATAATCAATGAAGATAGTACTTTCATTGTATCGTGGTCCATAGAACGATGTGTAGTAGAGTTCATGGTCACGAAGATAAAATAGGAGTAGTTCATGTGGAAAATTTTGTAATTCAGAAGAAAATATTTGAGTGGACGATGAAAGATGTTGAATCGAGGCTTGAGTTGGATCAAGGACTGCATAGGGAAGATGGGTTTGAGTATTCATGGTAAAGGACTGAGATGTTTGAAGTGTTAATAGCTGAAAATAAATGATGGTTGTTAGAATAGAGAAAATGCTGTGCAAAGGTGATGAAGATTTGTTTCGATCAAGAACTTTTTGAAAAAAATAGTTTTGAAAATATGTTACTCCGCATTGAATGGGTATAAGCTGGATGATTTGATATTGGGCTATGCAGGTATTGAGTACTCTAAGATTGATTTGCCAATAGTTTATGGTTTTTTCTAAATCATGACACTGGCAAGCTAATTGATGATACTCATGTAACCATTTTGTATAAAAATCTTTAAAATTTATTGAGGCTATATGGTTACGTAATCTAATGATTAATTTTTCTAATTGTTTATATATTTCTTGCAATTCCTTTTGATCATTATTGATTCGTTGAATGAGGGCTCGTTGTTCTAATTTATACCAGTATTTTGGATTATTACATTTAATTATATTAATTTGCTTTGTTATTGAAGCATTTTGTAATAAAGGTAAATTGTTTGGATAAATAGAATTGACAAATTTGAATGATATTGCAGTTTCCATAATTTCTGTATGCACACCTATCCGATCTACTTTAAATGGATAAATTTGAGTAAGGAAAGGAGTTCCAAGAATAACTTCTTGACTCATATCCCGTACTAAAATAAATGAATTTTTGAAACAATATCCTTAATTGCATATATAAACATTAGATAATTTATACTTAACTTGTAATGCCATACCATTAGTAGTATGGAGTCGTTCTTTTGTCCGTTCATAATATATTGAGGGAATTAATCCTTCTTGACAATTTTGATCTGCACCACTATCTAATAGTGCAATCGTATTGCATTCAAAACTATCTTTAATTTTAAGAGTAATAGGAATATACCATTTTTGAAAATTTATTTGATTAATAGTTGAAATAAATTGTGGATCCATAGGAGTGTCTTCTGATTGAATGTTCAGTGAAGAAGGACTATTTTCTATTAATGTTAACCTTGCTTCTAATTCAAGGTCTTTTGTTTGTAATGAACATAAATCTTTGTGTAAATTTTTAATGTGTTCTTTTAATGTATTAACTTCGTTTTTTAAGTTTTGAATATTAACTGCCTTTAGAATATTTGAAATCTCACGTGTTTCAAATATTTTATTGATACTTACCGTATGGGGAGGTTCTAAAGAATCTTCCTTTATTAATATACCTTTGAGTTTTTGTAAATATTCTTTCCTTAATTCGGTATCTTGAATTTGTTCAATTAAATCTAATAAAAATTCCTTTTCATTATTATTAGTAGTTATGACATTAATACACTTATAGCATAATCTTGAAGACTCATTACCTGATGAATATTCACTTGAGTCACTTTCTAGTTCATTAATAACATTATTGTCATAATCAGAGGAGGATGATGAATTTCCCGATTGATTGGGTGTATCTTTGAGTTCAAATAAGGTAATTAATTTTTCAAAAATGTCTGGATGTTCTGCACAGATTTCATTGAGTTTCTTTTTAACTTTACAATTTGTTGCATAGTGGCCTAATTTACCACACTTATGACAAGTATTAGTATTATCAATTTTTCTTTTTGGAGTAGACTTTTTAGGACTTAATTTTTTATAAGTTGGATTTCTTATAGTATATGATTTCTTCTTATTAATTTGAGTTTTTCTTCGTTTTTTGATAGATGGAGCTTCTAACCTTGGAAGACAAAAGGCTTCACAAAAAGAACCTAATTCTTTTCGTTTGGCAGCATTATCTGTTGAATATCTAGCTTGTAATTTTAATTCGTTGCATAAAGAAATTCCTTCCTTTTTAATAAAGCTTAATAATTGACCAAACGTAATTTGTTCGAATGGAATAGGGCTTTTGCCAATGAGTTCGCTTAATTTATTGAATATTCATTGAGAAAATAAGGATGGTAATCCTAAAATGAATTTTTCCTTCCAATAGGGTTGACGACAGTCTTCCCTTTTTAATAGATATGTTAAAAATGTATCTTTGTACCAATTGTAGTCTTCTAGAGTTTGGCACCTGAGATTTGTTAAAAGAATATCTGTTGCAGCTGTAATATCTTTTGGACTTCCAAGAAAATTAGTAACTATTGTATAAATCAATGTTTCTATATTGTCTAGTTGGCCTTGAGAATTAGTATGGGTTCTAATTTTAGTACGTTCATCTTCTTGAATATAATTTTCCCACCAATTTTTTAGTATACCAGTGAATCCTGATGTTAATAAATCAAAAGCTTGTAAATCTATTGCATGTTTAGTTGAATAGGCTGTATAAGCAATTAACATTCATGGTCACTACGACCATCTATATTCCATTCATATATTGAATCACCAGCAAAGTTTTCAGTAATTATTGTTTTTGCGCTTTCAAGGCGAAGATCTAGAGGAGTTTGTTTGGAGTAATAGGGAATTTCTTTTTTATATATTTTATTAATATTTTGGAAATCATCATCTAGTTGAGATAAATCTTTCTCTAAAATATTGACTGTACTTTTGACGGAATTAGATGTTGAAGTTTCTGCTTCCTTTAATTTTTCTTCTATTTTTGAAATTAATGGAGTATTAGTATCTGTGAGTTCTAATTTGTTTGAACGTCTTATTTTGAATAAAGGTTTTGCAATCTCATCTAAAAAGTTTGGTTTGTCTCTCTTAGTATCATTAATAACTAAGTTTTCTAGTTTTTCGATTAAGGAATCAACTTCTTGTTTTTTAATAATTGCTTCAACTTGATTAGAGACTATATTGACTTATTGGGACACTGTATGTAATACTGGATTTGTATAATTATTTTGATGATATACCTTTTTAATATCACTTAGTATTACTTGACTAGTTTCTGGATCATTTCTACCTATTTTGAATGTGACTGCTGGAATATTACCTTCAGGGGTGTTTAATACGATTTCTCAGGGGTATTTAATACGATTTCTTGCAATGGAGGAGTAAAAGAGGTAAGTGTTTGACCATTTAAGAGGGTCCATTTTTTGCAAAATTAATATTAGTGTTTATTTCACTAATTTGGAATGGATCTGGAAGATTATTATCTAAGGCAAACTTAGCCCACCAATTAAAGAAAGGAATATTGACTTGGTGTCTTTCCATGAATGAATACCATTTTTGCCTAATGAATGCTTGAGCTTTCAAATCGAAGTGTGAAAGGAACCATTCTCTTTGGACTTTGTTTTTTATTGAATTGAAATCTTGACGTAAATAATCTTTGTTGATTACAAAAGGTGTTGAAATAACATTTATTGAGGAAAATTATGGAGGTTGCATAGTTGAGTAGGTTGGGGAACCTACAGATGAAGTAACTTCATCTGTTGGCTCAGCTATGGGAGCTTTGTAATAAATCTTTTGAGTATCTCCTTTATCATTTGAATAATCATAACTAGTTGGCCTAGAAGGCATTGAATATGAAGTTCGAGGAAGTTCTAAGTTGTCTAATGATTTTGAAGATAAACTGCGTTCTTTAGTTGAATTAAATCTTATTAGTACTCTACCATCAGTCTCTTCTATGATTTGTTGAATATTCTTTTGAGCAATATTTCTTGGTGGCCTGGTATTTTGAATTATAAATTCTTGAGGAATTGTAATTTCATTCCACTTTAATAATTTGGGAGTAAAGGTAGTAATATTATCTGATTTAGCTTTTAGTAGTATGGTTTCATCTAGAGTAGGTTTTAATAAACATTTTGGATTAAGTTGAGATGAAAGTAGCTTAATAGTTTGAAATTCTTCATCTAAACTAAAGGTTTCTTCATGATCTTTTATTGATAAAGCCGTATTGAAATCAAACTTACCTATTTGATAAATCGTTTCTATCTTTTGTTTAGGAATTTTCCAGTTTGCTACATCAATTTGACTACTAACTTCCCTGTTGTTCACCACATTTGAGTTCTTACTACTACCTAAACTAAGACGATCTCTAACCCAAGAGGCCATCTGAGTTACGTTGGAACACTTAGCTAAGAGTCATGCACATCCTACCGGGACCACTGGGACCACCCCACTGGGACCACCTCACCTGGGCTGACCAACGGACTTACTGGGGCTGACCAACAGCTGACCAACAGCTGACCAACGCTAGCAACGGTGCGACACTACCTAAGGGCACGTACTTGGCTCTGATACCAGGAGGAGCAGGATCGACCTAGGCCGGGTAATAAGTAAGGCCTAAGTGTAGATTAACGCAGGGGAGCGGAGTGGCAAATTGATATGATGCAGGAAAATAATTTTGAAACGAAAACACGAATTTGAAAATAACAGAATTGAAATGAGAAAAGGAGATGAATAAAACTTACTTTGATTTGAATAATAAACTTGATACAAGGTTGGAGTACAGGGTTTTTGAGAGAGGGAGGAGGTTGAGATAATTACACGATTACACGATGCCCAATACAACGCTATTGAGTATCTATTTGTAGAATACAAGATGGAATTAAATGTGTACAAGTGGACGATAAAGATTGAATCTGGTGTTGATAATTGCTGCTGACGATCTTGAATTATTGTTGCTTGGTGTTGAACTTGGACTGGAGCCACGTCAAAAGTGGAACAGTGCTGAGTAATAATGGACCTTGGACTATTCTTAAATTATTGTCCTTTTTGAACAGTATTCTGATGAGCTGTCTTCTTGAACAGTATTCTTGAATAATTATTCTGATGAGCTGTCATGAACAGTACGCTTGAATAATTGTTCTGATGTCTTGAATTGTTTGTCGGGATAAGTCATTGCCTTAGATGTTGACATGATGATGAGTCATGTCCTTGCATAATTACTTGCCGTGTTGAGTCATTGTTTGTCTTGATGAGTCATAATTACTTGCCGTGTTGAGTCATTGCTTGTCTTGATGAGTCATTGGCATGATTGAATTGAGTGGTGACACGTTGAATTGCCTTAGTAATTGCTAGATAGTATTTTTGACTTGCTTTCCTTAGAAAAGTAACGTGGACATTGAATTGCAGCATTAATTGTTAGTCCCTAATGCGTGTATGGATTTGAATGGAATCCTGCAAAACAAAAACTTTGTAAAGAAATAATGGCCCTTACTTTTGCCAAAGGCCGTGACCTTTGCGGGCTCTTTTCTTGATTTTGTTTTGGGAATTATCCTTTTTCTTTTTCTTTTTTGAATAATAACGAGGAGTAGAAAATCTACTCAATAGTGATAAGGATCTTGTGCATAAGGATTATCCCATGTGACCAAGGATGAATTGATTAGGGAGTAATTAGTAGCAAAAATGGAAATAATCATCTTGTAGATATTTACACCGTAGACCATATGGTGTATGAATCAGACAGGAAGCATCGATTTGGAATGGATAGTGTAATAGTATGAGGACTTGAGTATGACTTTGATCAACTGGACAAATATGAACATCAGGGAACATTTTCGTAACAAATTTGAAAATATGAGGTTCAAAAGCTGTCCAATATTCAAGGTGTTTGTGGAACCATTTGAAATAATTAATATACCCAGTATGCATAACGATGAGAACTGGATGATTGTTGACATCTTGAACAAGCGTTTGATAAGCTTTAATGAGTTTGAGATAACTGTAAAATGATATTTCAGAGGAATTAAACCAGTCTTGATAATCAATGAAGATAGTACTTTCATTGTGGCATGATCCATAGAACGATGTATAGTAGAGTTCATGGTCACGCAGATAGAATAGAAGTGGTTCATGTGGAAAATTTGGCAATTCAGAAGAAAATATTTGAGTAGACGATGAAGGATGTTGAATTGAGGCTTGAGTTGGATCAGGGACTTCATAGGGAAAATGGGTTTGAGTATTCATGGTAAAGGACTGAGAAGTTTGAAGTGTTGATGGCTGAAAATAAATGATGGTTGTTAGAGTAAGGAAATGCTTTATCAAGGTGTTGAAAACTTGTTTGTTCAAAAATCTTTTGAAAAATAGTTTTGGAAATATATTACTCCGTATTGAATGGGTGAAGGCTAGATGATTTGATATTGGCCTATGCAGGTATTGAGTATTCTAAGATTGGTTTACCAATAGTCTATGGTTTTTTCTAAATCATGACGCTGGCAAGCTAATTGATGATACTCATGTAACCATTTAGTATAAAAGTCTTTGAAATCTATTGAAGTTATATGATTACGTAAGCTAATGGTTAATTCTTCTAGTTGTTTATTTATTTTTTACAATTCCTTTTGATCATTGTTGAGTCGTTGAATGAGGTCACGTTGTTCTAATTTATACCAGTATTTTGGATTGTTACATTCAATTACATTAATTTGCTTTGTTATTGAAGCGTTTTGTAATAAAGGTAAATCGTTTTGATAAATAGAATTGACAAATTTGAATGATATTGTAGTTTCCATAATTTCTATATGCATACCTATCCAATCTACTTTAAATAGATAAATTTGAGTAAGGAAAGGAGTTCCAAGAATAACTTCTTGACTCATATCCCATACTAAGATGAATGAATTTTTGAAACAATATCCTTGATTGCATATAGAAGCATTAGATAATTTATACTTAACTTGTAATGCCATACCATTAGCAGTATGGAGTCGTTCTTCTGTCCGTTCATAATATATTGAGGGAATTAATCCTTCTTGAATACAATTTTGATCTGCATCACTATCTAATAGCGCAATAGTAATGCATTCAAAACTATCTTTAATTTTAAGACTAATAGGAATATAACATTTTTGAAAATTTATTTGATTAATAGTTGAAACAAATTGTGGATCCGTAGGAGTGTCTTCTGACTGAATGTTCGGTAAAGAAGAACTAGTTTCTATTAATGTTAACCTGGTTTCTAATTCAAGATCTTTTGTTTGTAACGCACATAAATCTTTGTGTAATTTTTAATATGTTCTTTTAATATATTAACTTCGTTTTTAATTCTTAAATATTAACTGCCTTTAGAATATTTGGAATCTCACGTGTTTCAAATATTTTATTGATACTTACTTTATGAGGAGGTTCTAAAGAATCTTCTTTTATTAATATACCTTTGAGTTTTTGTAAATACTCTTTCCTTAGTTCGGTATCTTGAATTTGTTCAATTAAATCTAATAAAAATTCTTTTTCACTATTATTAGTAGTTATGATATTAATACACTTATAGCATAATCTTGAAGACTCATTACCTGATGAATATTCACTTGAGTCACTTTCTAGTTCATTAATAACATTATTTTCACAATCAGAGGAGGATGATAAATTTTTCGATTGATTAGGCGTATCTTTGAGTTCAAATAAGGTAATTAATTTTTCTTGAATGTCTGGATGTTCTGCACAGATTTCATTGAATTTCTTTTTAACTTTGCAATTTGTTGCATAGTGGCCTAATTTACCACACTTATAACAAGTATTAGTATTATCAGTTTTTCTTTTTGGAGTAGACTTTTTAGGACTTAATTTTTTATAAGTTGGATGTCTTATAGTATATGCTTTCTTCTTATTAATTTGAGTTTTTCTTCGTTTTTTGATAGATGGAGCTTCTAACTTTGGAAGACAAAAGGCTTCACAAAAAGAACCTAATTCTTTTCGTTTGGCAACATTATCTGTTGAATATCTAGCTTGTAATTTTAATTCGTTGCATAAATAAATTCCTTCCTTTTTAATAAAGCTTAATAATTGACCAAACGTAATTTGTTCGAATGGAATAGGGCTTTTGCCTATGAGTTCGCTTAATTTATTGAATATTTGTTGAGAAAATAAGGATGGTAATCCTGAAATGAATTTTTCCTTCTAATAGGGTTGACGACAGTCTTCCCTTTTTAATAGATATGTTAAAAATGTATCTTTGTACCAATTATAGTCTTCTAGAGTTGGGCGCCTGAGATTTGTTGAAAGAATATCTGTTGCAGCTGTAATATCTTTTGGACTTCCAAGAAAATTAGTAACTATTGTATAAGTCAATGTTTCTATATTGTCTAGTTGTCCTTGAGAATTAGTATGAGTTCTAATTTTGGTATGTTCGTCTTCTTGAATATAATTTTCCCACCAATTTTTGAGTATACCGGTGAATCTGATGTTAATAAATCAAAAGCTTGTAAGTCTGTTGCATGTTTAGTTGAATAGGCTGTATAAGCAATTAACATTCTTTGGAGGGTTATGAATATTTCATGGTCACTACGACGGCTGGAATATTACCTTCAGGGGTATTTAATACGATTTCTTGTAATGGAGGAGTAAAAGAAGTAAGTGTTTGACCATTTAAGAGGGTCCATTTTTTTGCAAAATTAATATTGGTATTTATTTCACTAACTTGGAATGGGTCTGGAAGATTATTATCTAAGGCAAATATAGCCCACCAATTAAAGAAAGGAATATTGACTTGGTGTCTTTCCATGAATGAATACCAATTTTGCCTAATGAATGCTTGAGCTTTTAAATCAAAGTGTGAAAGGAACCATTCTCTTTTTGACTTTGTTTTTTATTGAATTGAAATCTTGACGTAAGTAATCTTTGTTAATTGCAAAAGGTGTTGAAATAACATTTATTGAGGAAAATGATGGAGGTTGCATAGTTGAGTAGGTTGGAGAACCTACAGATGAAGTAACTTCATCTATTGGCTCAGTTATGGGAGCTTTGTAATAAATCTTTTGAGTATCTTCTTTATCATTTGAATAATCATAACTAGTTGGCCTAGAAGGCATTGAATATGAAGTTCGAGGGAGTTCTAAATTGTCTAAAGATTTTGAAGATAAACTTCGTTCTTTAGTTGAATTAAATTTTATTAGTACTCTACCATCAGGCTCTTCTATGATTTGTTGAATATTCTTTTGAGCAATATTTCTTGGTGGCCTGGTATTTTGAATTATAAATTCTTGAGGAATACTAATTTCATTCCACTTTAATAATTTAGGAGTGAACGTAGTAATATTATCTGATTCAGTTTCCTCATGATCTTTCATTGATAAAGCCGTATTGAAATCAAACTTACCTATTTGATAAATCGTTTCTATCTTTTGTTTAGGAATTTTCCAATTAGACACATCAATTTGACTACTAACTTCCCTACTGTTCACTATAGTTGAGTTCTTACTACTACCTAAAGTAAGACGATCTCTAACCCAAGAGGCCATATGAGCTACGTTGGAACACTTAGCTAAGAGTCATGCACATCCTAGCGGGACCACTGGGACCACCCCACCGGGACCACCTCACCTGGGCTGACTAACGGACTTACTGGGGCTGACCAACGCTGGCAACGGCGCGACACTGGCTAATGGCACCTACTTGGCTCTGATACCAGGAGGAGCAGGATCGACCTAGGCCGGGTAATAGGTAAGGCCTAAGTGTGGATTAACGTAGGGGAGCGGAGTAGCAAATTGATAAGATATCAAGAAAAGTATCGATACATTCATTTTGGCATGATTCAAATTGCACTCAAACCTTTGACACGATTAGGATTAGATTGTCCTATATTCATGGCCTTAAGAGACAATAGGTTAATACGTTACAAGAATTCGTTATTAGCCATGATTCTAACTAATATTTGCAATGGTCCCATATACTTTAATTGTTGCCTAAATTATTCAGTAGATTTAAAGGATCCTTGGATCATGGAAACCTTTAGTTTAGATGAAGAATTTCAAACTATTAAACTACTTTCAAAAATTGCTATTAAAAGATATCTAGGAGGAGCAGGATTGACCTAGGCCGGGTAAAAGCTAAGGCCTAAGTGTGGATTAATGTAGGGGGGGGAGTGGATTAATGCAGGGGAGCGGAGTAGCAAATTGATACGAAGCAGGAAAATAATTTTGAAATGCTAAAACGAATTTGAAAATAACAGAATTGAAATGAGCAAAGGAGATGAATAAAACTTACTTTGATTTGAATTAATAAACTTGATACAAGGTTGAGAGATGGAGTACAGGATTTTTGAGAGAAGGAGGAGGTTGAGAAGGTCTTGTAGTGATTTTTGATTTTGTAAATTACACGATTACTCGATTACACGATTTTGTGATGATGAGATGATGCCTAATACAACGCTATTGAGTATCTATTTATAGAATACAAGATAGAATTAAATGTGTACAAGTGGACGATAAAGATTGAATCTTCTGTTGAAAATGTGTGCCGACAATCTTGAATTATTGCTGCTTCGTGTTGATCGTGGATTGGAACCACGTCAAAAGTGAAACAGTGCTGAATAATAATGGACCTTGGACTGTTCTTGAATTATTGTCCTTTTTGAACAGTATTTTGATGAGCTGTCTTCTTGAACAGGTTTCTTGAATAATTGCTCTGATGACTTGAATTGTTTATCGGGATGAGTCATTGCCTTGGATGATGACATGATGATGAGTCATGTCCTTGGATAATTACTTGCCGTGTTGAGTCATTGCTTGTCTTGATGAGTCATTGTCTTAATAAGGCATGATTGAATTGAGTGGTTACACGTTGAATTGCCTTAGTAATTGCTAGATATCATTTTTGACTTGCTTTCCTTGGAAAAGCAACGTGGACATTGAATTGCATCATTAATTGTTAGTCCTTTTGGATGCCGTGTGTAATTGAATTGATCTTGGATTTTTCTGCATTGAACTTGGCAAAGTGGATGGCTTGAATGCATGTATGGAATTGAATGGAATCCTGCAAAACAAAAACTTCGTAAAGAAATAATGACCCTTACTTTTGCCAAAGGTCCTGACCTTTACGGGCTCTTTTCTTGATTTTGTTTTGGTAAATATTTTTTTTTTTAATAACGACTGGGAGTAGAAGTACAAAACTACTCAGTAGTCATAAGGGTCTTGAGCACATGGACCACCCCATGGATCATAGTCAGAATGATCGGAGGATGCGGGTGAAGTGGAGGAGGTCGCTTTGGATAATAATAATTGTTTTTGCTTTTGAGTAATTTGATTTCTTGCTTGACTAATTGGAGTTCATCAAGCTCATTGGATGAGGTAGCTTTGCTTGGGTCATTAGATGAGGTAGCTTTGCCTGTGTCTTTTGAAGACCGTTGTTGCTTCTTTTGAGGGGTTGAAGGTGTGGTTGGAATCATTGATTGTGGTGTATGCAGCAGTTTGGCTTAAACAACGTCTAAGGAGTAAAACTTGTGAACTGCAAATTTTTCCCACCATTTGATCTTATAGTCCCTGACTAGAGAGAATGATGCCGGTGGTTGATAATATTGCATAATACTGAAGGACCAACAAAAAATCCATGGAATACCGAATTTCTTATGGAATAGGATTTCTGTGAGGTCCGGAGGATTTGTGGCGTAGGTGGAATAAAATTGAAATGAGTTTTTGACTTCTTCTGGCCATATGATTTGTAGACTACCATAGATAGTCCACCACTCATAAAACCATAATGGAAAAGTAAATTCAGGTCTTGTATCAAAACTGAAGAACCAAGAATGATTGAATGGTCGGTAGAGAAATGTTTCATACCAAGCTTTTTGATAATTAATATAGTGATAACCTGACGGATTGAATGGAACAGAAAAGGATTTGGTAGTATATGTAGTAGGCCAGTCTTTTCCTGTAAGAACTTTGAGGATTCGACATTTGGAATAGGCTATAAAATTTGGTGTATGTTTATCGAGAATGTGTTTTATTTCGACAGATTTGGAATCAACGAGGATAAGTTCACAAAATTGTCGTGTTTTGAATGAGAATGGGGAATATGGTAGCATTCTGAAAGAAACGTAGTTTTGACTAATTTATTGAGTTCGAGAAGAGATTGGGGCTCTCTGTATTTAATATAGGCAATCTGATTGTGTATTGGTTTGGTGAAATATTTGGATGAATCGAAGGAAGATGTTTGAGTAGGAGATGAAGGAGGTTTGATTGAGGCATGAGCATAGGATAATGGAGGAAAATCTACAGAAGTTAAGGCTTGGAACTGGTTTGTAACTGGGATTGAATATTGAGGATGGGTTTGGGTTGGAGTAGCAGGTGTCATGGCATATTGCTGTGAAGTTTGAATTTTTCTTCCTTTTTTATTGTCTTGATTCATAGTGATGGCTGAAAATAAGATATTGAAGTTGTTAGTAGTGATAGAATAAAATTATAGTTTTGGCCCATGCAGGTATTGAGTATGCTAAGATTGGTTTTGTGTCAAGGACTGATGATGTGATCCTTGTAAAAATTCTCGTGCTAAAAAATTAGGTAAAGAATTGTCTTTGCCTTGAATAAATTCAATGTAAAAATCAAAGGCAGATAAAATAGCTTGCCAGTGAGCGAATATTTGTTTAGAAACAATGTTTTGAACATCCTTTTGGAGAATTTCTTTTGCAGATTTGCAGTCTATGCGAAGAAGAAATTTTTTATTAAATAAATCATCTTGAAATTTGGAGATACATAAAACGATTGATAAAATTTCTTTTTTAATTGTTGAATAATCTTTTGAGTTTCATTCCAAATGCCGGAATGGTAGCGGACTATTTGTTCGACAGAAGCAGAGGGGAGTCTCCTCTGTTGAAGGATACCGCCGTAGCCTATGTCGGAGGCATCGGTTTGGACTATCATGAAGGCATTTGGGTGGGGTATTCCAAGACATGGTAAGGTTATGACCTTCTGTTTGAGTAGCTTGACAATATTGGTATGTTCTTCAAACCATGGAAGAGAATCCTTTCGTAATCTTTTATAGAGAGGTTCATAAAATTGCCTTAATTTTGGGAAGAATTCAGACACATAATTAAGACAACCCCGAAAACGTTGTAGTTGAGTTTTATCTTTGATTTCGTCTGAAAATTTATCTGCAAATTCAATTGCCCTAACGATTGGGCGTATAGTGCCTTGATAGATATCGTGTCCTAAAAATCTAATTTTGACTTGGAATAGTTTCATCTTTGGTGCTGATACAACTAATCCATTCTGTTTTATAACGTGTAAAAAGGTATGAAGATGTTTAAAATGCTGATCAATACTATTGGAATAGACGAGAACATCATCTATATATACTATTATGAAATGAGTATAAGGATTGAAAATATCATTCATAATGTTTTGAAATTCAGAAGGTGCGTTCTTTAAGCCAAAGGGCATGACATTTCACTCATAATGTCCGAATGGGACGGTAAATGCTGTCTTATACCTATCTTCCTCTTTAATTTGAATCTGCCAAAAACCACTTTTCATATGGAATTTTAAGAATATTGTTGCCTCATATAAGGGATTGAGTAAGTCACGTTTATTAGGAATGGGATATCGGATCCATTGTAATACTTTGTTTAAAGGTTTATAATTAATAACTAAACGAGGGACACCTCACTCCTTTTCTGCTTGATTGTTAACATAAAATGCTGCACAGCTCCAAGGGGACTTAGATGGTCTAATTAATCCCTTTTTTAATAAGATTTCTATTTCCTTTTTACAGAATTCAAGGTGTTCTTTATTCATTTGAATGGCTCGAGCTTTAGTTGGAATATTTTTTTCGGATAAATCTTTTTCATAAGGAAGTGATATGATATGCTTTTTTCTTTGCCAAAAGGCATTGGGAAGATCAGAGCATACTTCAGTTTTAAACAATTCGTATAGTTCGTGTATTTGCTTTTGAATAGAGGGTTGTTGTAACCTTTCTTAAATTTTTTTTATAAATAATTCCATTCTGTAAACATTGAATATGTTTTTCCTTTTCGTGAAGAAGATTAATTTGTTTTAATATGTAATCCGGGATTTTGTTTTAAAAACTCTTTCATCCTAGTACAAGATATAAGTCAAGAAGTCATTCTTGGAACTCCTTTCATGACTCAAATCTATCCATTCAAAGTAGATCAAATTGATATGCATACAGAAGTTATGGGAACAATAATATCATTCAAATTCGTCGTCCCTATTTATCAAAAAGAGTTATGTGCATGACTCTTAACTAAGTGTTCCAACGTAACTCAGATGGCCTCTTGGGTTAGAGATCGTCTTAGTTTAGGTAGTAGTAAGAACTCAAATGTGGTGAACAGTAGAGATGTAGCTAACTGGAAAATTCCTAAACAAACGATAGAAACGATTTATCATAGGTAAGTTTGATTTCAGTATGGCTTTATCAATAAAAGATCATGAAGAAACCTTTAGTTTAGATAAAGAATTTCAAACTATTAAGCTACTTTCATCTCAACTTAATCCAAAATGTTTATAAAACCTACTCTAGATGAAACCATACTACTAAAAGCTGAATCAGATAATATTACTACCTTTACTCCAAAATTATTAAAGTGGAACGAAATCACTATTCCTCAAGAATTTATAATTCAAAATACCAGGCCACTAAGAAATATTGCTCAAAAGAATATTCAACAAATCATAGAAGAGCATGATGGTAGGGTACTAATAAGATTTAATTCAACTAAAGAATGCAGTTTATCTTCAAAATCATTAGACAACTTAGAACTCCCTCGAACTTCATATTCAATGCCTTCTAGGTCAACTAGTTATGATTATTCAAATGATAAAGAAGATACTCCAAAGATTTATTACAAAGCTCCCATAGCTGAGCCAATAGATGAAGTTACTTCATCTGTAGGTTCTCCAACCTACTCAACTATGCAACCTTCATCATTTTCCTTGACAAATGTTATTTCAACACCTTTTGCAATCAATAAAGATTACTTACGTCAAGATTTCAATTCAATAAAAAACAAAGTCAAAAGAGAATGGTTCCTTTCACACTTTGATTTAAAAGCTCAAGCATTCATTAGGCAAAATTGGTATTCATTCATGGAGAGACACCAAGTCAATATTCCTTTCTTTAATTGGTGGGCTATGTTTGCCTTAGATAATAATCTTCCAAACCCATTCCAAGTTAGTGAAATAAACACTAATATTAATTTTGCAAAAAAATGGACCCTCTTAAATGGTCAAACACTTACCTCTTTTACTCCTCCATTGCAAGAAATCGTATTAAATACCCCTGAAGGTAATATTCCTGCAGTCCCATTCAAAATAGATGGAAATGATCCAGAAAACAGTCAAGTAATGCTAAGTGATATTAAAAAGGTATATCATCAAAATAATTATACAAATCAAGTATTACATACCGTGTCTCAACAAGTCAATATGGTCCCCACTCAAGTTGAAGCAATTGTTAAAAAACAAGAAGTTGATTCATTAACTGAAAAGCTAGAAAACTTAGATATTAATGATACTAAGAAAGATAAACCAAATTTTTTAGATGAGATTGCAAAACCTTTATTCAAAATAAGACGTTCAAATAAATTAGAACTCCCAGATGATAATACTCCATTAATTTCAAAAATAGAAGAAAAATTAAAGGAAGCAGAAACTTCAACATCTAATTCCGTCAAAAGTACAGTTAATATTTTAGAAAAAGATTTATCTCAACCAGATGATGATTTCCAAAATATTAATAAAATATATAAAAAGTAAATTCCATATTACTCCAAACAAACTCCTCCAGATCTTCACCTTGAAAGCGCAAAAACAATAATTACTGAAAACTTTGCTGGTGATTCAATATATGAATGGAATATAGATGGTCGTAGTGACCATGAAATATTCATAACCTTCCAAAGAATGTTAATTGCTTATACAGCCTATTCAACTAAAATGCAATAGATTTACAAGCTTTTGATTTATTAACATCAGGATTCACTGGTATACTCTTAAATTGGTGGGAAAATTATATTCAAGAAGATGAACGTACTAAAATTAGAACTCATACTAATTCTTAAGGACAACTAGACAATATAGAAACATTAATTTATACAATAGTTACTAATTTCCTTGGACGTCCAAAAGATATTACAGCTACAACAGATATTCTTTTAACAAATCTCTGGTGCCCAACTCAAGAAGTCTATAATTGGTACAAAGATACATTTTTAACATATCTATTAAAAAGGGAAGACTGTCGTCAACCCTATTGGAAGGAAAAATTCATTTCAGGATTACCATCCTTATTTTCTCAACGAATATTCAATAAATTAAACGAACTCATTGGCAAAAGCCCTATTCCATTCGAACAAATTACGTTTGGTCAATTATTAAGCTTTATTAAAAAGGAAGGAATTTCTTTATGCAACGAATTAAAATTACAAGCTAGATATTCAACAGATAATGTTGCCAAACGAAAAGAATTAGGTTCTTTTTGTGAAGCCTTTTGTCTTCCAAAGTTAGAAGCTCCATCTATCAAAAAACGAAGAAAAACTCAAATTAATAAGAAGAAACCATATACTACAAGAAATCCAACTTACAAAAAATTAAATCCTAAAAAGCCTACTCCAAAAGAAAAAACTGATAATACTAATACTTGTTATAAGTGTGGTAAATTAGGCCACTATGCAACAAATTGTAAAGTTAAAAAGAAACTCAACGAAATCTGTGCGGAGCATCCAGACATTCAAGAAAAATTAATTACCTTATTTGAACTCAAAGATACTCCTAGTCAATCGGAAAATTCATCATCCTCCTCTGATTATGAAAATAATGTAATTAATGAACTAGAAAGCGACTCAAGTAAGTATTCATCAGGTAATGAGTCTTCAAGATTATGCTATAAATGTATTAATGTCATAACTACTAATAATAGTGAAAAATAATTTTTATTAGATCTAATTGACCAAATTCAAGATACCGAATTAAGGAAAGAGTATTTACAAAAACTCAAAGGTATATTAATAAAGGAAGATTCTTTAGAACCTCCTCATAAGGTAAGTATCAATAAAATATTTGAAACATGTGAGATTCCAAATATTCTAAAGGCAGTTAATATTCAAAACTTAAAAAACGAAATTAATATATTAAAAGAACACATTAAAAATTTACACAAAGATTTATGTTCATTACAAACAAAAGACCTTGAATTAGAAAGCAAGGTTAACATTAATAAAAATAGTTCTTCTTCACCAACATTCAATCAGAAGACACTCCTACGGATCCACAATTTGTTTCAACTATTATCAAATAAATTTTCAAAATGGTATATTCCTATTACTCTTAAAATTAAAGATATTTTGAATGCAATACTATTGCACTATTAGATAGTGGTGCAGATCAAATTGTATTCAAAAAGATAATTCCCTCAATATATTATGACTGACAAAAGAACGACTCCATACTACTAATGGGTATGGCATTAACAAGTTAAGTATAAATTATCTAATGCTATATATGCAATCAAAGATATTTTCAAAAATTCATTCATTTTAGTACGGGAATGAGTCAAGAAGTATTCTTGGAACTCCTTTCTTACTCAAATTTATCCCATTTAAAGCGATCAGATAGTGTGCATACGAGAAATTATGGAAACTACAATATCATTCAAATTTGTAATTCTATTTATCAAACGATTTACCTTATTACAAAATGCTTCAATAACAAAGCAAATTAATGTAATTGAATGTAATAATCCAAAATACGTGGTACAAATTAGAACAACGTGACCTCATTCAACGACTCAACTAATGTCAAAAAGGAATTACAAGAAAAAATAAACAACTAGAAGAATTAACCATTAGCTTTACGCAATCATATAACCTCAATAAATTAAAGACTTTTATACAAAAGGTTACATTAGTATCATCAATTAGCTTGCCAGCGTCATGATTTAGAAAAAACCATAGACATTGGCAAGCAATCTTAGAATACTCAATACTGCATAGGCCAATATCAAATCATCTAGCCTACACCCATTCAATGCGGAGTATATTATTTCCAAAAATATTTTTCAAAAGTTTTTGAAAAACAAGTTTTCAACACTCCTTAATAAAGCGTTTTCCTTACTCTAACACCATAATTGTTGCCAGCCATGAACACTTCAAACATCTCAGTCCTTTACCCATGAATACTCAAACCCTTTCCCTATGAAAGTCCCTGATCCAACTCAAGCCTCAATTCAACACTCATCGTCTACTCAAAATATTTCTTCTGAATACCAAATTTTCCAACATGAACCCCTATTTTATTGCGTGACCATGAACTCTATACTATAATCGTTCTATGGGTCACGCTACAATGAAAGTGCTATCTTCATTGATTATCAAGACTGGTTTATTCCCTTGCAAATATCATTTTAATTTATCTCAAAACTCATTAAAGCTATCAAACGCTTGTTTAAGATGTCAACAATCATCCAGTGCTCATCTTATTGCCTACTGGGATATTAATTATTTCAAAATCATTCCACAAGCACCTTGAATATTGGACAGCTTTTGAACCGTATATTTTTCAAATTTGTTTACCCGAAAATGTCCCTGATGTTCATATTTGTCCCCCAGTGACTCAAAGTCAGACCAAGTCCTCATACCATACACTATCCATTCCAATCGGATGCTTCCTGTCTCGCTTCATACAACCATATGGTTCTACGGTGTAAATATCTACAAGCTGACCTTTATTTTCGCTACTAATTACTCCATAAGACAATTCATCCTGGTTCACATGGGATAATCTTATGCACAAGATCCTTATCACTATTGAGTAGATTTTCAATCCTCTTTATTAGTCAAAAAAGAAAAAGACAAAAAGAGAATTCCCAAAACAAAAATCAAGAAAAGAAGCCCACAAAGTCACGGCCTTTGGCAAAAGTAAGGGCCTTATTTCTTGAGAAGGTAGTTTTGTTTTGCAGGATTCATTCAAATCCATCACGCATTAGGGGCACTAACAATTAATGCTGCAATCAATGTCACGTTAATTTTCCAAGGAAAGCAAGTCAAAATACTATCTAGCAATAACTAAGGGAATTCAACGTGTCACACTCAATTCAATCAAGCCAATGACTCATCAAGACAAGCAAGACTTAACACGGCAAGTAATTATGGAATCATCAAGAACAAGCAAATGACCAACACGGCTCAAGTAATAATGACAAGGGACATGACTCATTCCCATCATGTCAACATCCAAGGGCAGCTTGACTATCCGACAAACAATTCAAACATCAGAACAATTATTCAAGATACGTTCACGACAGCTCACAGAATAATATTCAAGAATCTGTTTAAGAAGACAGCTCATCAGAATACTGTTCAAAAAAGGACAATAATTTAAGAATAGTCCAAGGTCCATTATACTCACACGCGTCATTCTTCCACCTTTTGACGTGGATCCAGTCCAAGTTCAAACGACAAGCAACAATAATCAAGATTGTCGGCTGAGCACATTACAACACAGATTCAAGCTTTATCGTCCACTTGGACACATTTAACTCCATCTTGTTATTCTATAAAGAGATACTCAATAGCGTTGTATTCAGGGCATCTTGTGACTCGTGTAATTTACAAGTCATATCATCATCTCATATCACATATCGTGCAAACACAAAACCGTTGTAATATCTCAACCTCCTCCCCTCTCTCAAAAAACCCTGTTACTCCAAATTGATATCAATTTTATTAGTCAAATCACAAGCCTAAGTCGCTCCACGCTAGTCATCTCCTTCCACTCATTTTCCATCGTATTTTCAATTAGTGTTTACGTTAACAAAATATTTTATGCTCATATCAACATTGCTACTCCGATCCATGCATAATCCACACTTAAGGCCTTGGCCTATTACGAGGCCTAGACGATCCTGCTCCTCCAGGTATTCAGAGCCAAGTCGTTTGCACTAGGTAGTGTTGTGCCCGTTGCCAGCACCCGACATTGGCCCACCCCCAAGATCCGCGACCTGCGTCACAGCCCCAGTAAGGTCCGTGGTCAGCCAGGTGAGGTGTCCCGGTTAGGGGCGGTGGTTCCCAGTGTCCCGGTAGGATGGGCACGACTCTTAGCTAAGTGTTAAAACGTAATTCAGATGGCCTCTGGGTTAAAGATCGGTCTTTTTAGTTGAGGTAGTGGTAAGAACTCAAATGTGGTGAACAGTAGGGAAAAGTTAGTAGTCAAATTGATTGTGGCTAATGGAAAAATTCCTAAACAAAAAGATAGAAACAATTATCCAAAATAGGTTAAGTTTGTTGATTTCAATAACGGCTATCATAAAAGAATCCATGAAGAAAGAAACCTTTAGTTTAGATGAAGAATTCAAACTATTAAACTACTTTCAAAAAGTGTCTATTAAAAATGATTATCAAGAAAAGTATCGATACATTCATTTTGGCATATTAGGGAGTAATTAGTAGCGAAAATGGAAATATCATCTTGTAGATATTTAACCGTAGACCATATGGTTGTATGAATCAGACAGGAAGCATCGGATTTGAATGGATTAGTGTAATGGTATGAGGACTTGAGTATGACTTGGTCAAATGGACAAAAATATAAACATCAGTGAAACAATTTTTGAAACAAATTTGAAAAATAGGAAGTTCAAAAGATATCCAATATTTAAGGGGTCGATATTGACTGTTGAGACACTGTATGTAAAACACTAGATTTTATAATTATTGTATGATTATACCTTTTTTATATCACTTAGTATTTACTGGACTAGTTTCTGGATATTTTCTACCTATTTTTGAATGGGACTGCTGTGGAATATTACCTTCAGGGGGTAAATTTAATGCGATTTCTCAATGGAGGAGCTAAAAGAGGTAAATGTTTAACCATTTAAGAGGGTCCGTTTTTGTAAAATTAATATTAGTGTTTATTTCCACTAATTGGAATGGGTCTGAAGATTATTATTCTAGGCAAACATAGCCCACCAATTAAGAACGGAATACGGACTTGGTGTCTGTACATGAATGATAAACAATTTACGTAATGGAGTGCTTGAGCTTTTAAATCAAAGTGTGAAAAGGAACCATTCTCTTTTGACTTTGTTTTTATGAATTGAAATTTCTTGACATAAGAATCTTTGTGATTGCAAAATAGTGTTGTTGAAATAACATTTATCGAGGAAAATGATGGAGGTTTGCATAGTTGAGTAGGTTGGGGAACCTACAGATGAAGTAACTTCATTCTATTGGCTCAGCTATGGAGTTGTAATAAACCCAATCAATCGGGAAATTCATCTCCTACTTTTGATTATGACAATAATGTATCAATGAACTAGAAAGTGACTCAAGTGAAATTCATCAGGTAATGAGGTCTTCAAGATTATGCTATAAGTGTATTAATATCATAACTACTAATAATAGTGAAAAAGAATTTTATTAATTTATATTCGAAACAAAATTCAAGATAGCCGACTAAGGAGAAGAAGTATTTACAAAAACTCAAAGGTATATTAATAAAGGAAGAGTCTTTATGACCCTCGCATACGGTTAAGTATTCAATAAAAATTTGAAACACGTGAGATTCCAATATTCTAAAAAGCAGCTAATATTGGCATGATTCAAATTACACTCAAACCTTGACACGATTAAGGATTATATTGTCCTATATTCATGGCCCTTAAGAGACAATAGGGTAATATGTTACAAGGATTGTTATTAGCATCGATTCAAACTAAATTTGCAATGGTCCCATAACTTTAAATTGTATGCCCAAATCTATCGAGAATTTAACGGATCCTTGGATCATGGATACCTTAGGTCTAGATATCCATCTTCCTAATATAGCAAAATAATTTTTAAAGGTTCAATTTCATGAACTTTACAGAAAATTTGCGATCTACAGAGTATATTTCAAGCTATTTCAATTCCTCAAAAATTTAATCCAAAATGTTTATTAAACCTAGACTCTAGGATGAAACCAGTACTACTAAAAGGTGAATCAGATAATATTACTACCGTAACTCCTAAATTATTAAAGTGGAATGAAATTATATTCTCAAGAATTTATAATTCAAAATACTAGGCGACCAAAGAAATATTGCTCAAAAGAATATTCACAAATAGTAGAAGAGCCTGAAATGGTGGAGAGTACTAATAAGATTAATTCAACTAAAGAACGCCAGTTTATCTTCAAAATCATTGGACAACTTAGAAATAACTCCCGAATTATATTCAATGCCTTCTTAGGACAAACTAGTTATGATTATTCAAATGATAAGAAGATACTCAAAAGATTTATTACAAAGCTCCATAGACTGTGAGCAATAGATGATGTACTTCATCTGTAGGTTCCCAACCTACTCAACTACTGCAACCTCCATCATTTTCCTCAATAAAAATGTTATTCAACACTTTTGCAATCAACAAAGATACTTACGTCAAGATTTCAATTCAATAAAAAACAAAGTCAAAAGAGAATGGTTCCTTTCACACTTTGATTGAAAGCTCAAGCATTCATTAGGCAAAAATGGGTATTCTTCATGGAAGGACAACAAGTTAATATTCCTTTCTTTAATTGGTGGGCTGTTTGGCCTTAGATAATAATCTTCCAGACCCATTCCAAGTTAGTGAAATAAACACTTATATTAATTTTGCAAAAAAATGGACCCTCTTAAATGGTCAAACACTTACTCTTTTACTCCTCCATTAAAGAAATCGTATTAAATACCCCTGAAGGTAATATTCCAGCCGTCGTAGTGACCATGAAATATTCATAACCTCCAAAGAACTGTTAAAAAATTAATTGCTTATACAGCACTATCAACTAAAACATGCAACAGATTTACAAGCTTTTGATTTATTAACATCAGGCTTAACTGGTATACTCAAAAATTGGTGGAAAATTATATTCAAGAAGATGAACGTACTAAAATTAGAACTCATACTAATTCTCAAGGACAACTAGACAATATAGAAACATTGATTTATACAATAGTTACTAATTTTCTGGAAAGTGTCCCAAAAGATATTACAGCTTGTGCAACAGTATTCTTTCAACAAATCTCAGGCGGCCCAACTCTAGAAGACTTATAATTGGTACAAAGATACATTTTAACATATCGATTAAAAAGGGAAGACTGTCGTCACTCCTATCTAAAAGGAAAAATTCATTTCAGGATTACCATCCTCATTTTCTTCAACAAATATTCAAATAAATTAAGCGAACTCATAGGCAAAAGCCCTATTCCATTCGAAACAAATTACGTTTGGTCAATTATTAAGCTTTTCTTAAAAAGGAAAGGAATTTCTTTATGCAACGAATTAAAAGTACAAGCTAGATATTCAACAATAATGCTGCCAAACGAAAAGATTAGGTTTTTTTGTGAGCCTTTTGTCTTCCAAAGTTAAAGCCAACCTCCATCTATCAAAAAAACGAAAAAGAAAACTCAAATTAATAAGAAAAACCATATACTAGTAAGAAATCCAACTTATAAAAAGTTAAGTCCTAAAAAGTCTACTCCCCAAACAGAAAAACTGATAATACTAATACTTGTTATAAGTGTGGTAAATTAGGCCACTATGCAACAATTGTAAAGTAAAAAGAAACTCAATGAAATCTGTGCAGAAACATCTCCAGACATTTAAGAAAAATAATTGACCTTATTTGAACTCAAAGATACACCCAATCAATCGGGAAATTCAATCCTCCTCTGATTATGACAATAAATGTTATTAATGAACTAGAAAGTGACTCAAGTGAACATTCATCAGGTAATGAGCCTTCAAGATTATGCTATAAGTGTATTAATGTCATAACTACTAATAATAGTGAAAAAGAATTTTTATTAGATTTAATTGAACAAATTCAAGATACCGAACTAAGGAAAGATTATTTGCAAAAACTCAAAGGTATATTAATAAAGGAAGATTCTTTAGAACCTCCTCATAAGGTAAGTATCAATAAAATATTTGAAACACGTGAGATTCCAAATATTCTAAAGGCAGTTAATATTCAAGAATTAAAAAACGAGGTTGATATATTAAAAGAACATATTAAAAATTTACACAGATTTATGTGCGTTACAAACAAAAGATCTTGAATTAGAAGCAAGGTTAACATTAATAGAAACTAGTTCTTCTTCACCGAACATTCAATCAGAAGACACTCTTACGAATCCACAATTTGTTTCAACTATTAATCAAATAAATTTTCAAAAATGGTATATTCCTATTACTCTTAAAATTAAAGATAGTTTTGAATGCAATACTATTGTACTATTAGATAGTGGTGCAGATCAAAATTGTATTCAAGAAGGATTAATTCCCTCAATATATTATGAACGGACAAAAAAACGACTCCATACTACTAATGGTATGGCATTACAAGTTAAGTATAAATTATCTAATGCTTATATATGCAATCAAGGATATTGTTTCAAAAATTCATTCATCTTAGTACGGGATATGAGTCAAGACGTTATTCTTGGAACTCCTTTCCTTACTCAAATTTATCCATTTAAAGTAGATCGGATAGGTGTGCATACAGAAATTATGGAAACTACAATATCATTCAAATTTGTCAATTCTATTTATCAAAACAATTTACCTTTATTACAAAATGCTTCAATAACAAAGCAAATTAATGTAATTGAATGTAACAATCCAAAATACTGGTATAAATTGGAACAACGTGACCTCATTCAACGACTCAACAATGATCAAAAAGAATTGCTAGAAATAAATAAACAACTAGAAGAATTAACCATTAGCTTACGCAATCATATAACTTCAATAGATTTCAAAGACTTTTATACAAAATGGTTACATGAGTATCATCAATTAGCTTGCCAGTGTCATGATTTGGAAAAAACCATAGACTATTGGCAAACCAATCTTAGAATACTCAATACCTGCATAGGCCAATATCAAATCATCTAGCCTTTGCCCATTCAATGCGGAGTAATATATTTCCAAAACTATTTTTCAAAAGATTTTTGAACAAAACAAGTTTTCAACACCTTGATAAAGCATTTCCTTACTCTAACAACCATCATTTATTTTCAGCCATCAACACTTTCAACATCTCATTCCTTTACCATGAATACTCAAACCCATCTTCCCTATGAAGTCCCTGATCCAACTCAAGCCTTAATTCAACATCCTTCATCGTCTACTCAAATATTTTCTTCTGAATTACCAAATTTTCCACATGAACCACTTCTATTCTATCTGCGTGACCATGAACTCTACTATACATCGCTCTATGGACCACGCTACAATGAAAATGCTATCTTCATTGATTATTAAGACTGGTATAATTCCTCTGAAATATCATTTTACAGTTATCTCAAACTCATTAAAGCTTATCAAATGCTTGTTCAAGATGTCAACAATCATCCAGTTCTCATCGTTATGCCTACTGGATATATTAATTATTTCAAATGGTTCCGCAAACACCTTGAATATTGGACAGCTTTTGAACCTCATATTTTCAAATTTGTTTCAAAAATGTTCCCTGATGTTCATATTTGTCCAATTGATCAAAGTCATACTCAAGTTCTCATACCATTATACTATTCATTCCAAATCGATACTTCTTGTCTTATTCACACTCCATATGGTCTACGGTGCAAATATCTACAAGATGGTTATTTCCATTTTCGCTACTAATTACTCTCTGATCAATTCATCCTTTGTCACATGCGATAATCCTTGTGCACCAGATCCTTATGACTATTGAGTAGATTTTCTACTCCTCGTTATTATTCAAAAAAGAAAAAGAAAAAAGACAATTATCAAAACAAAATTAAGAAAAGAGCCCGCAAAGGTCACGGCCTTTGGCAAAAGTAAGGGCCATTATTTCTTTACGTAGTTTCTGTTTTGCAGGATTCCATTCAATTCCATACAAGCATTCAAGCCATCCACTTGGCCAAGTTCAATTAATTGAATGATTCAAAGTCTACACGTTATCAAAGGACAATCAATTCACTATCCACTTTGCACAACAAAGATGAATGATTCAACAAAGGTGGCTAGCATTTATTAAGCCAATTCAACGTGTCAACACTCAACTCAATTATGCCTTATGACTCATAATCATGTCAACATCAAGGGTAATGACTCATCAAGACAGGCAATAACTCAACACGGCAAGTAATTATGCAAGTCAGTACAAAACAGTTCAAGTCATCAGAATAATTATTTAAGCGTACTGTTCACGACAGCTTATCTAAACACTGTTCGGGACAGCTCATCAAAGTAATTATTCAAGAATACTGTTCAAGAAGACAGCTCATTAAGATACTGTTCAAAAAGGATAATAATTCAAGAATAGTCCAAGGTCCATTATTACTCGGCACTGTTTCACTTTTGACGTGGTTCCAGTCCAAGTTCAACATGAGGCAGCAATAATTCAAGATTGTCGGCAAACGTTATCAACACAAGATTCAGTCTTTATCGTCCACTTGTATACATTTAATTCCATCTTATATTCTATAAATAGATACTCAATAGCGTTGTATTAGGCAATATCATTCAAATTTGTCAATTCTATTTATCCAAACAATTTACCTTTATTACAAAATGCTTCAATAACAAAGCAAATTAATGTAATTAAATGTAATAATCCAAAATACTGGTATAAATTAGAACATGAGACCTCATTCAACGAATCAATAATGATCAAAAGGAATTGCAAGAAATATATAAACAATTAGAAGAATTAATCATTAGATTACGCAACCATATAGCCTCAATAAATTTTAAAGATTTTTATACAAAATGGTTACATGAGTATCATCAATTAGCTTGCCAGCGTCATGATTTAGAAAAAACCATAGACTATTGGCAAACCAATCTTAGAGTACTCAATACCTGCATAGGCCAATATAAAATCATCCAGCTTATACCCATTCAATGCGGAGTAACATATTTTCAAAACTATTTTTTTTAAAAAGTTCTTGACCGAAAAAAATCTTCATCACCTTTGCATAGCATTTTCTCTATTCTAACAACCATCATTTATTTTCAGCCATCAACAATTCAAACATCTCAGTCCTTTACCATGAATACTCAAACCCATCTTCCCTATGCAGTCCTTGATCCAACTCTATAGAATACAAGATGGAATTAAATGTGTACAAGTGGACGATAAAGATTGAATCTGGTGTTGATAATTGCTGCCGACAATCTTGAATTATTGTTGCTTGGTGTTGAACTTGGATTGGAGCCACGTCAAAAGTGGAACAGTGCTGAGTAATAATGCACCTTGGACTATTCTTAAATTATTGTCCTTTTTAAACAGTATTCTGATGAGCTGTCTTCTTGAACAGTATTCTTGAATAATTATTCTGATGAGCTGTCGTGAACAGTACGATTGAATAATTGTTCTGATGTCTTGAATTGTTTGTCGGGATGAGTCATTGCCTTGGATGTTGACATGATAATGAGTCATGTCCTTGCATAATTACTTGCCGTGTTGAGTCATTGCTTGTCTTGATGAGTCATAATTACTTGTCGTGTTGAGTCATTGCTTGTCTTGATGAGTCATTGGCATGATTGAATTGAGTGGTGACACGTTGAATTGCCTTAGTAATTGCTAGATAGTATTTTTTGCTTGCTTTCGTTGGAAAAGTAACATGGACATTGAATTGCAGCATTAATTGTTAGTCCCTAATGCGTGTATGGATTTGAATGGAATCCTGCAAAACAAAAACTTCGTAAAGAAATAATGGCCCTTACTTTTACCAAAGGCCGTGACCTTTGCGGGCTCTTTTCTTGATTTTGTTTTGCGAATTATCTTTTTTTTTTCTTTTTTGAATAATAACGAGGAGTACAAAATCTACTCAATAGTGATAAGGATCTTGTGCATAAGGATTATCAAATGTGACCAAGGATGAATTGATTAGGGAGTAATTAGTAGCAAAAATGGAAATAATCATCTTGTAGATATTTACACCGTAGACCATATGGTGTATGAATCAGACAGGAAGCATCGATTTGGAATGGATAGTGTAATAGTATGAGGACTTGAGTATGACTTTGATCAACTGGACAAATATGAACATCAGGGAACATTTTCGTAACAAATTTGAAAATATGAGGTTCAAAAGCTGTCCAATATTCAAGGTGTTTGTGGAACCATTTGAAATAATTAATATACCAGTAGGCATAACGATGAGAACTGGATGATTGTTGACATCTTGAACAAGCGTTTGATAAGCTTTAATGAGTTTGAGATAACTGTAAAATGATATTTTAGAGGAATTAAACCAGTCTTGATAATCAATGAAGATAGCACTTTCATTGTAGCGTGATCCATTGGACGATGTATAGTAGAGTTCATGGTCACGCAGATAGAATAGAAGTGATTCATGTGGAAAATTTGGTAATTTAGAAGAAAATATTTGAGTAGACGATGAAGGATGTTGAATTGAGGCTTGAGTTGGATCAGGGACTTCATAGGGAAGATGGGTTTGAGTATAATGGTAAAGGACTGAGATGTTTGAAGTGTTGATGGCTGAAAATAAATGATGGTTGTTAGAGTAAGGAAATGCTTTATCAAGGTGTTGAAAACTTGTTTTGTTCAAAAATCTTTTGAAAAATAGTTTTGGAAATATATTACTCCGCATTGAATGGGTGAAGGCTAGATGATTTGATATTGGCCTACGCAGGTATTGAGTATTCTAAGATTGGTTTACCAATAGTCTATGGTTTTTTCTAAATCATGACGCTGGCAAGCTAATTGATGATACTCATGTAACCATTTTGTATAAAAATCTTTAAAATTTATTGAGGCTATATGGTTGCGTAATCTAATGATTAATTCTTCTAATTGTTTATATATTTCTTTCCAGGAGGAGCAGGATCGACCTAGGCCGGGTAATAGGTAAGGCCTAAGTGTGGATTAATGCAGGGGAGCGGAGTAGCAAATTGATATGATGCAGGAAAATAATTTTGAAACGAAAACACGAATTTGAAAATAACAGAACTGAAATGAGAAAAGGAGATGAATAAAACTTACTTTGATTTGAATAATAAACTTGATACAAGGTTGGAGTACAGGGTTTTTGAGAGAGGGAGGAGGTTGAGATAATTACATGATTCCACGATGCCTAATACAACGCTATTGAGTATCTATTTATAGAATACAAAATGGAATTAAATGTGTACAAGTGGACGATAAAAATTGAATCTGGTGTTGATAATTGCTGCCGACAATCTTGAATTATTATTGGTTGGTGTTGAACTTGGACTGGAGCCACGTCAAAAGTGGAACAGTGCTGAGTAATAATGGACCTTGGACTATTCTTGAATTATTGTCCTTTTTTAACAGTATTCTGATAAGCTGTCTTCTTGAACAGTATTCTTGAATTATTATTCTGATGAGCTGTCGTGAACAGTACGCTTGAATAATTGTTCTGATGTCTTGAATTGTTTGTCAGGATGAGTCATAATTAGTTGCCGTGTTGAGTCATTGCTTGTCTTGATGAGTCATTGGCATGATTGAATTGAGTGGTGACACGTTGAATTGCCTTAGTAATTGCTAGATAGTATTTTTGACTTGCTTTCCTTGGAAAAGTAACGTGAATATTGAATTGCAGCATTAATTGTTAGTCCCTTTGGATGCCGTGTGTAATTGAATTGATCTTGGATTTTTCTGTATTGAACTTGGCAAAGTAGATGGCTTGAATGCGTGTATGGAATTGAATGGAATCTTGCAAAACAAAACTTCGTAAAGAAATAATGGCCCTTACTTTTGCCAAAGGCCGTGACCTTTGCGGGCTCTTTTCTTGATTTTGTTTGGGGAATTGTCTTTTTTTTTTTTTTGAATAATGACGAGGAGTAGAACTAAAAAGATACTCAGTAGTCATAAGGGTCTTGAGCACAGGGACCGCCCCATGGATCATAGTCAGAATGATCTGAGGATGCAAGTGAATTGGAGGAGGTCGCTTTGGATAATAATAATTGTTTTTGCTTTTTGAGTAATTTGATTTCTCGCTTGACTAATTGGAGTTCATCAAGCTCATTGGATGAGGTAGCTTTGCCTGTCTCATTTGATGAGGTAGCTTTGCCTGTATCTTTTGAGGACCGTTCTTGCTTCTTTTGAGGGGTTGAGGGTGTGGTTGGAATCATTGATTGTGGTGTATGTAGCAGTTTTGCTTGAACAACGTCTAAGGAACAAAACTTGTTAACTGTAAATTTTTCCCACCATTTGATCTTATAGTCGCTGACGAGAGAGAATGATGCTAGTGGTGGATAATATTGCATAATACTGAAGGACCAACAAAAAATCCATGGAATACCGAATTTCTTGTGAAATAGGATTTCTGTGAGGTCTGGAAGATTTGTGGCGTAGGTGGAATAAAATTGAAATGAGTTTTTGACTTCTTCTGACCATATGATTTGTAGACTACCATAGATAGTCCACCATTCATAAAACCATGATGGAAAAGTAAATTCAGGTCTTGTATCAAAGCTGAAGAACGAAGAATGATTGAATGGTCGGTAGAGAAATGTTTCATACCAAGCTTTTTGATAATCAATATAGTGATAACCTGACGGATTGAATGGAACAGAAAAGGATTTGGTAGTATATGTAGTAGGCCAGTCTTTTCCTGTAAGAACTTTGAGGATTCGACATTTGGAATAGGCTATAAAATTTGGTGTATGTTTATCGAGAATGTGTTCTATTTCGACGGATTTGGAATCAACGAGGATAAGTTCATAAAATTGTCGTGTTTTGAATGGAGAATCGGGAATATGGTAGCATTCTGAAAGAAACGTAGCTTTGACTAATTTATTGAGTTCGAGAAGAGATTGGGGCTCTCTGTATTTAGTATAGGCAACCTGATTGTGTATTGGTTTGCTGAAATATTTGGATGAATCGAAGGAAGACGTTTGAGTAGGAGATGAAGGAGGTTTGATTGAGGCATGAGCATAAGATAATGGAGGAAAATCTGCAGAAGGTAAGGCTTGGAACTGGTTTGTAACTGGGATTGAATATTGAGGATGGGTTTGGGTTGGAGTAACAGGTGTCATGGCATATTGCTGTGAAGTTCGAATCTTTCTTTCTTTTTTATTGTCTTGATTCATAGTGATGGCTGAAAATAAGATATTGAAGTTGTTAGTAGTGATAGAACAAAATTATAGTTTTGGCCCATGCAGGTGTTGAGTATGCTAAGATTGGTTTTGTGTCAAGGACTGATGATGTGATCCTTGTAAACATTCTCGTGTTAAAAAATCAGGTAAAGAATTGTCTTTGCCTTGAATAAATTCAATGTCAAAATCAAAGGCAGATAAAATAGCTTGCCAGCGAGCGAATATTTGTTTAGAAACAATGTTTTGAACATCCTTTTGGAGAATTTCTTTTGCAGATTTGTAATCTATGCGAAGAAGAAATTTTTTATTAAATAAATCATCTTGAAATTTGGAGATACACGAAACGATTGATAAAATTTCTTTTTTAATTGTTGAATAATTCTTTTGAGTTTCATTCCAAATGCCGGAATGGTAGCGGACTATTTGTTCGACAGAAGCAGAGGGGAGTCCCCTCTGTTGAAGGATACCGCCGTAGCCTATGTCGGAGGCATCGGTTTGGACTATCATGAAGGGATTTGGGTGGGGTATTCCAAGACATGGTAAGATTTTGACCTTCTGTTTGAGTAGCTTGACAATATTGGTATGTTCTTCAGACCATGGAGGAGAATCCTTTCGTAATCTTTTATAGAGAGGTTCACAAAATTGCCTTAATTTTGGGAAGAATTCAGACACATAATTAAGACAGCCCAGAAAACGTTGTAGTTGAGTTTTATCTTTGATTTCGTCTGGAAATTTATCTGCAAATTCAATTGCCCTAGCGATTGGGCGTATAGTGCCTTGATAGATATCGTGTCCTAAAAATCTAATTTTGGTTTGGAATAGTTTCATCTTTGGTGCTGTTACAACTAATCCATTCCTTTTTATAACGTGTAAAAAGGTATGAAGATGTTTAAAATGCTGATCAATACTATTGGAATAGACGAGAACATCATCTATATATACTATTGTGAAATGAGTATAAGGATTGAAAATATCATTCATAATGTTTTGAAATTCCGAAGGTGCATTCTTTAAGCCAAAGGGCATGACATTCCACTCATAATGTCCGAATGGGACGGTAAATGCTGTCTTATACCTATCTTCCTCTTTAATTTGAATCTGCCAAAAACCACTTTCATATTGAATTTTGAGAATATTGTTGCCTCATATAAGCGATTGAGTACGTCACGTTTATTAGGAATGGGATATCGGATCCATTGTAATGCTTTGTTTAAAGGTTTATAATTAATAACTAAACGAGGGACACCTCGCTCCTTTTCTGCTTGATTGTTAACATAAAATGCTGCACAGCTCCAAGGGGACTTAGATGGTCTAATTAATCCCTTTTTTAATAAGATTTCTATTTCCTTTTTACAGAATTCAAGGAGTTCTTTATTCATTTGAATGGGTCGAGCTTTAGTTGGAATATTTTTGTCGGAGAAATCTTTTTCATAAGGAAGTGATATGATATGCTTTTTTCTTTGCCAAAAGGCATTGGGAAGATCAGAGCATACTTCAGTTTTAAACAATTCGTATAATTCGTGTATTTGCCTTTGAATAGAGGGTTGTTGTAACCTTTCTTCAATTTTTTTATAAATAATTTCATTTTGTAAACATTGAATATGTTTTTCCTTTTCGTGAAGAAGATTAATTTGTTTTAGTATGAAGGAATTTTGTAATAAAGATAACTCTTTTTGATAAATAGGGATGACGAATGTGAATGATATTATTATTCCCATAACTTCTGTATGCACACCAATTTAATCTACTTTGAATGGATAGATTTGAGTCATGAAAGGAGTTCCAAGAATGACTTCTTGACTTATATCTTGTACTAGGATGAAAGAGTTTTTAAAACAAAATCCCTGATTACATATATAAGCATTAGATAATTTATACCTAATTTGTAATGCCGTACCATTAGCATTATGGAGTCGTTCTCTTGTTTTTTCATAATATATAGAGGGAATTAGTCCTTCCTGAATACAATTTTGATCTGCGCCACTATCTAGTAGTGCAATAGTATTGAATTCAAAACTATCTTTAATTCTTAGAGTAATATGAATATACCATTTTTGGAAATTGATTTGATTAATGGTTGAAACAAATTGTTGGTCTGAAGGAGGGCTATTCTCAATGAATGGTAACCTTGTTTCTAATTCAAGATCTTTTATTTGCAATAAAGTTTTATATAATTCCTTACTTTGTTTCTTTAATCTATTAACTTCATTTTTTAAATCTTGAATATTAACTGGTTTTAAAATATTTGGAATCCTACGTGTTTCAAATATTTTATTGATACTTACCTTATAAGGAGGCTCTAAAGAATCTTCCTTTAAGAGTATACCTTTGAGTTTTTGTAAGTACTCTTTCCGTAGCGTGGTATCTTGAATTTGTTTAATTAAATCCAATAAGCATTTCTTTTTACTATTATTAGTAGTTATGACATTAATATACTTATAGCATAATCTTGAAAACTCGTTGCCTGATGAATATTTATTGGACGTGCCTTCCAGTTTATGGATAGTATAATTAGAGGAAGATGACGAATTTTCTGATTGATCAGGCGTATTTTTGAGTTTACCTAAAGTAATTAATTTCCTCTGGATATCTGGAGGTTCTGCATATAGCTCTTTTAATTTCTTTTTAACGTTACAAATTATTGCATAGTGACCTGACTTACCATGCTTATAGCAAGTATCAGTTTTCTTTTTTGGTGTAATCCCTTTAGAACGTGACTTTTGATTAGTTTGGAAGCCATCATTTAGTTGAGATAAGTCCGTTTCTAAAATATTAGCTGTACTTTTGACTGAATTAGATGGTGAAGTCTTTAATTTTTCTTCTGTTTTTGAAATTAAAGGAGTCTTAGCATATGGGAGTTTTAATTTATTTGAACGTCTTATTTTGAATAAAGGTTTTGCAATCTTATCTAAAAAGTTTGGTTTATCTTTGTTGGTATCATTAATATCTAAGTTTTCTAATTTTTCAGTTAATGAATCAATTACTTCAATTTGAGTAGAGATCATATTGACTTGTTGAGACACTGTATGTAATACATGATTATTTTCTGGATCATTTCTACCTATTTTGAATAGGACTGCTGGAATATTACCTTCAGGGGTATTTAATATGATTTCTTGTAATGGAGGGGTAAAAGAAGTAAGTGTTTGGCCATTTAAGAGGGTCCATTTTTTTGCAAAATTAATATGAGTGTTTATTTCACTAACTAGGAATGGGTCTGGAAGATTATTATCTAAGGCAAACATAGTCTACCAATTGAAGAAAGGAATATTGACTTGGTGTCTTTCCATGAATGAATACCATTCTTGCCTAATAAATGCTTGAGCTTTTAAATCAAAGTGTGAAAGGAACCACTCTCTTTTGACTTTGTTTTTTATTGAATTGAAATCTTGACGTAAGTAATCTTTGTTAATTGCAAAAGGTGTTAGAATTTTCCAAGTATCCATATCAAGTTGACTACTAACTTCCCTACTGTTCACCACATTTGAGTTCTTACTACTACCGAAACTAAGACGATCTCTAACCCAAGAGGCCATCTGAGTTATGTTGGAACACTTAGCTAAAAATCATGCACATCCTACCGGGGCCACTGGGACCACCCCACCGAGGGGCTGACCAACAGCTGACCAACGCTAGCAACGGTGCGACACTACCTAAGGGCACCTACTTAGCTCTGATACCAGAAGGAGCAGGATCGACCTAGGTCGGGTAATAGGTAAGGCCTAAGTGTGGATTAATGCAGGGGAGCGGAGTAGCAGATTGATATGAAGCAGGAAAATAATGGAGGTTGCATAGTTGAGTAGGTTGGAGAACCTACAGATGAAGTAACTTCATCTATTGCCTCAGCTATGGGAGCTTTGTAATAAGTCTTTTGAGTATCTTCTTTATCATTTGAATAATCATATCTAGTTGTCCTAGAAGGCATTGAATATGAAGTTCGAGGGAGTTCTAATTGCCTAATGATTTTGAAGATAAACTGCGTTCTTTAGTTGAATTAAATCTTATTAGTACTCTACCATCAGGCTCTTCTACGATTTGTTGAATATTCTTTTGAGCAATATTTCTTTGTGGCCTGGTATTTTGAATTATAAATCTTTGTTAATTGCAAAAGGTGTTGGAATTTTCCAAGTATCCACATCAAGTTGACTACTAACTTCCCTACTGTTCACCACATTTGAGTTCTTACTACTACCTAAACTAAGACGATCTCTAACCCAAGAGGCCATCTGAGTTACGTTGGAACACTTAGCTAAGAGTCATGCACATCCTACCGGGACCACTGGGACCATCCCACCGGGACCACCTCACTTGGGCTGACCAACGGACTTACTGGGGCTGACCAACAGCTGACCAATGCTAGCAACGGCGCGACACTACCTAAGGGCACCTACTTGGCTCTGATACCAGGAAATGTAAACCAAACTTTTTAGATAAGATTGCAAAACCTTTATTCAAAATAAAACGTTCAAATAAATTAAAACTCCCAGATGCTAAGACTCCTTTAATTTTAAAAACAGAAGAAAAATTAAAGACTTCACCATCTAATTCAGTCAAAAGTACAGCTAATATTTTAGAAACGGACTTATTTCAACTAAATGATGGCTTCCAAACTAATCAAAAGTCACGTTCTAAAGGGATTACTCCAAAAAAGAAAACTGATACTTGCTATAAGCATGGTAAGTCAGGTCACTATGCAATAATTTGTAACGTTAAAAAGAAATTAAAAGAGCTATATGCGGAACCTCCAGATATCCAGAGGAAATTAATTACTTTAGGTAAACTCAAAAATACGCCTGATCAATCAGAAAATTCGTCATCTTCCTCTAATTATACTATCCATAAACTGGAAAGCATGTCCAGCAAATATTCATCAGGCAACGAGTTTTCAAGATTATGCTATAAGTATATTAATGTCATAACTACTAATAATTGTAAAAAGAAATTCTTATTGGATTTAATTGAACAAATTCAAGATACCGCGCTACGGAAAGAGTACTTACAAAAACTCAAAGGTATACTCATAAAGGAAGATTCTTTAGAACCTCCTTATAAGGTAAACATCAATAAAATATTTGAAACACGTAGGATTCCAAATATTTTAAAACCAGTTAGTATTCAAGACTTAAAAAATGAAGTTAATAGATTAAAGAAACAAAGCAAGGAATTATATAAAACTTTATTGCAAATAAAAGATCTTGAATTAGAAACAAGGTCACCATTCATTGAGAATAGCCCTCCTTCAGACCAACAATTTGTTTCAACTGTTAATCAAATCAATTTTCAGAAATGGTATATTCATGTTACTCTAAGAATTAAAGATAGTTTTGAATTCAATACTATTGCACTACTAGATAGTGGCGCAGATCAAAATTGTATTCAGGAAGGACTAATTCCCTCTATATATTATGAAAAAATAAGAGAATGACTCCATAATGCTAATGGGAAGGCATTACAAATTAGGTATAAATTATCTAATGCTTATATATGTAATTAGGGATTTTGTTTTAAAAACTCTTTCATCCTAGTACAAGATATAAGTCAAGAAGTCATTCTTGGAACTCCTTTCATGACTCAAATCTATCCATTCAAAGTAGATCAAATTGGTGTACATACAGAAGTTATGTGAACAATAATATCATTCAAATTCGTCATCCCTATTTATCAAAAAGAGTTATCTTTATTACAAAATTCCTTCATATTAAAACGAATTAATCTTCTTCACGAAAAGGAAAAACATATTCAATGTTTACAAAATGAAATTATTTATAAAAAAATTGAAGAAAGGTTACAACAACCCTCTATTCAAAAGCAAATACACGAACTATACGAATTGTTTAAAACTGAAATATGCTCTGATCTTCCCAATGCCTTTTGGCAAAGAAAAAAGCATATCATATCACTTCCTTATGAAAACGATTTCTCCGAAAAAAATATTCCAACTAAAGCTCGACCCATTCAAATGAATAAAGAACTCCTTGAATTCTGTAAAAAGGAAATAGAAATCTTATTAAAAAAAGGATTAATTAGACCATCTAAGTCCCCTTGGAGCTGTGCAGCATTTTATGTTAACAATCAAGCAGAAAAGGAGCGAGGTGTCCCTCGTTTAGTTATTAATTATAAACCTTTAAACTAAGTATTACAATGGATCCAATATCCCATTCCTAATAAACGTGACTTTCTCAATCGCTTATATGAGGCAACAATATTCTCAAAATTCGATATGAAAAGTGGTTTTTGGCAGATTCAAATTAAAGAGAAAGATAGGTATAAGACAACATTTACCGTCCCATTTGGACATTATGAGTGGAATGTCATGCCCTTTGGCTTAAAGAACGCACCTTCTGAATTTCAAAACATTATGAATGATATTTTCAATCCTTATACTCATTTCACAATAGTATATATAGATGATGTTCTCATCTATTCCAATAGTATTGATCAGCATTTTAAACATCTTCATACCTTTTTACACGTTATAAAATAGAATGGATTAGTTGTATCAGCACCAAAGATGAAACTATTCCAAGCCAAAATTAGATTTTTAGGACATGATATCTATCAAGGCACTATACGCCCAATCGCTAGGGCAATTGAATTTGCAGATAAATTTCCATACGAAATCAAAGATAAAACTCAACTACAACGTTTTCTGGGTTGTCTTAATTATGTGTCTGAATTCTTCCCAAAATTAAGGCAATTTTGTGAACCTCTCTATAAAAGATTACGAAAGGATTCTCCTTCATGGTCTGAAGAATATACTAATATTATCAAGCTACTCAAACAAAAGGTCAAAACCTTACCATGTCTTGGAATACCCCACCCAAATGCCTTCATAATAGTCCAAACCGATGCCTTCGACATCGGTTATGGCGGTATCCTTCAACAGAGGAGACTCCCCTCTGCTTCTATCGAACAAATAGTCCGCTACCATTCCGGCATTTGGAATGAAACTCAAAAGAATTATTCAACAATTAAAAAAGAAATTTTATCAATCATTTTATGTATCTCCAAATTTCAAGATGATTTATTTAATAAAAAATTTCTTCTTCGCATAGATTGCAAATTTGCAAAAGAAATTCTCCAAAAGGATGTTTAAAACATTGTTTCTAAACAAATATTCGCTCGCTGGCAAGCTATTTTATCTGCCTTTGATTTTGACATTGAATTTATTCAAGGCAAAGACAATTCTTTACCTGATTTTTTAACACGAGAATTTTTACAAGGATCACATCATCAGTCCTTGACACAAAACCAATCTTAGCATACTCAATACCTGCATGGGCCAAAACTATAATTTTATTCTATTACTACTAACAACTTCAATATCTTATTTTTAGCCACCACTATGAATCAAGACAATAAAAAAGAAAGAAAAATTCAAACTTCACAGCAATATGCCATGACACCTGCTACTCCAACCCAAACCCATCCTCAATATTCAATCCCAGTTACAAACCTGTTCTAAGCCATTAATATAAGGCATAATTGAAATTCTGATGACTTGAACTTCATATTTAATGCCTTTAGAATATTTGGAATCTCACGTGTTTCAAATATTTTATTGATACTTACCTTATGAGGAGGTTCTAAAGAATCTTCCTTTATTAATATACCTTTGAGTTTTTGTAAATAATCTTTCCTTAATTCGGTATCTTAAATTTGTTCAATTAAATCTAATAAAAATTCCTTTTCACTATTATTAGTAGTTATGACGTTAATACACTTATAGTATAATCTTGAAGATCCATTACCTGATGAGTACTCACTTGAGTCACTTTCTAGTTCATTAATAACATTATTTTCACAATCAGAGGAGGATGATGAATTTCCCGATTGATTAGGTGTATCTTTGAGTTCAAATAAGGTAATTAATTTTTCTTGAATGTCTGGATGTTCTGCGCAGATTTCATTGAGTTTCTTTTTAACTTTACAATTTGTTGCATAGTGGCCTAATTTACCACACTTATAACAGGTATTAGTATTATCAGTTTTTCTTTTTGGAGTAGAGTTTTTAGGACTTAATTTTTTATAAGTTGGATTTCTTATAGTATATGGTTTCTTCTTATTAATTTGAGTTTTTCTTCGTTTTTTGATAGATGGAGCTTCTAACTTTGGAAGACAAAAGGCTTCACAAAAAGAACCTAATTCTTTTCGTTTGGCAGCATTATCTGCTGAATATCTAGCTTGTAATTTTTATTCGTTGCATAAAGAAATTCCTTCTTTTTTAATAAAGCTTAATAATTGACCAAACGTAATTTGTTCGAATGGAATAGGGCTTTTACCAATGAGTTCGCTCAATTTATTAAATATTCGTTGAAAAAATAAGGATGGTAATCCTGAAATGAATTTTTCCTTCCAATAGGGTTGACGACAGTCTTCTCTTTTTAATAGATATGTTAAAAATGTATCTTTGTACCAATTGTAGTCTTCTAGAGTTGGGCACCTTAGATTTGTTAAAAGAATATCTGTTGTAGCTGTAATATCTTTTGGACTTCTAAGAAAATTAGTAACTATTGTATAAATCAATGTTTCTATATTGTCTAGTTGTCCTTGAGAATTAGTATGAGTTCTAATTTTAGTACGCTCATCTTCTTGAATATAATTTTCCCACCAATTTTTAAGTATACCAGTGAATCCTGATGTTAATAAATCAAAAGCTTGTAAATCTGTTGCATGTTTAGTTGAATAGGCTGTATGAGCAATTAACATTCTTTGGAGGGTTATGAATATTTCATGGTCACTACGACCATCTATATTCCATTCATATATTGAATCACCAGCAAAGTTTTCAGTAATTATTATTTTTGCACTTTCAAGGTGAAGATCTGGAGGAGTTTGTTGGAGTAATAAGGAATTTCCTTTTTATATATTTTATTAATATTTTGGAAATCATCATCTAGTTGAGATAAATCTTTTTCTAAAATATTAAATGTACTTTTGACTGAATGAGATGTTGAAGTTTCTGGCTCCTTTAATTTTTCTTCTATTTTTGTAATTAATGGAGTATTAGCACCTGAGAGTTCCAATTTATTTGAATGTCTTATTCTGAATGAAGGTTTTGCAATCTCATCTAAGAAGTTTGGTTTATCCTTCTTGGTATTATTAATATCTAAGTTTTCTAGTTTTTCAGTTAATGAATCAACTTCTTATTTTTTAACAATTGCTTTAACTTGAGTAGAGACCATATTGACTTATTGAGACACTGTATGTAATACTTAATTTGTATAATTATTTTGATGATATACCTTTTTAATATCACTTAGCATTACTTGACTATTTCTGGATCATTTCTACCTATTTTGAATGGGACTGCTGGAATATTACCTTTAGGGGTATTTAATACGATTTCTTGTAATGAAGGGGTAAAAGAAGTAAGTATTTGACCATTTAAGAGGGTCCATTTTTTTACAAAATTAATATTGGTATTTATTTCTTTAACTTGGAATGGGTCTGGAAGTTTATTTTCTAAGGCAAACATAGCTCACCAATTAAAGAAAGGAATATTGACTTGGTGTCTTTCCATGAATGAATACCATTCTTGCCTAATGAATGCTTGAGCTTTTAAATCAAAGTGTGAAAGGAACCATTCTCTTTTGACTTCGTTTTTTATTGAATTGAAATCTTGACGTAAGTAATCTTTATTGATTGCAAAAGGTGTTGAAATAACATTTATTGAGGAAAATGATGGAGGTTGCATAGTTGAGTAGGTTGGGGAACCTACAGATGAAGTAACTTCATCTATTGGCTCAGCTATGGGAGCTTTGTAATAAATGTTTTGAGTATCTTCCTTATGATTTGAATAATCGTAACTAGTTGGCCTAGAAGGCATTGAATATGAAGTTCGAGGGAGTTCTAAGTTGTCTAATGATTTTGAAGATAAACTGCGTTCTTTAGTTGAATTAAATCTTATTAGTACTCTACCATCAGGCTCTTCTACGAATTGTTGAATATTCTTTTGAGCAATATTTCTTGGTGGCCTGGTATTTTGAATTATAAATTCTTGAGTAATAGTAATTTCATTCCACTTTAATAATTTAGGAGTAAAGGTAGTAATATTATCTGATTCAGCTTTTAGTAGTATGGTTTCATCTAGAGTAGGTTTTAATAAACATTTTGGATTAAGTTGAGATGAAAGGAGCTTGAAATATACTTTGTAAGTAATAGCAAAATTTCTAAAAAGTTCACTACGACCATCTATATTCCTTTCATATATTGAATCACCAGCAAAGTTTTCAGTAATTATTGTTTTTGCGCTTTCAAGGTGAAGATCTGGAGGAGTTTGTTTGGAGTAATTGGGAATTTTCTTTTTATATATTTTATTAATATTTTGAAAATCATCATCTAGTTGAGATAAATCTTTCTCTAAAATATTAACTGTACTTTTGACGGAATTAGATGTTGAAGTTTCTGCTTCCTTTAATTTTTCTTCTATTTTTGAAATTAATAGAGTATTAGCATCTGGGAGTTCTAATTTATTTGAACGTCTTATTTTGAAAAAAGGTTTTGCAATCTCATCTAAAAAGTTTGGTTTGTCTCTCTTAGTATCGTTAATATCTAAGCTTTCTAGTTTTTCAGTTAATGAATCAACTTCTTGTTTTTTAACAATTGCTTCAACTTGAGTAGAGTCCATATTGACTTATTAAGACACTGTATGTAATACTTGATTTGTATAATTATTTTGATGATATACCTTTTTAATATCACTTAGCATTACTTGACTATTTTCTGGATCATTTCTACCTATTTTGAATGGGACTGCTGGAATGTTACCTTCAGGGGTATTTACTACGATTTCTTATAATGGAGGGGTAAAAGAAGTAAGTATTTGACCATTTAAGAGGGTCCATTTTTTTGCAAAATTAATATTGGTATTTATTTCTTTAACTTGAAATGGGTCTGGAAGTTTATTTTCTAAGGCAAACATAGCCCACCAATTAAAGAAAGGAATATTGACTTGGTGTCTTTCCATGAATGAATCCCATTCTTGCCTAATGAATGCTTGAGCTTTTAAATCAAAGTGTGAAAGGAACCATTCTCTTTTGACTTTGTTTTTTATTGAATTGAAATCTTCACGTAAGTAATCTTTGTTGATTGCAAAAGGTCTTGAAATAACATTTATTGAGGAAAATGATGGAGGTTGCATAGTTGAGTAGGTTGGGGAACCTACAGATGAAGTAACTTCATCTATCGGCTCAACTATGGGAGCTTTGTAATAAATCTTTTGAGTATCTTGTTTATCATTTGAAGAATCATAACTAGTTGTCCTAGAAGGCATTGAATATGAAGTTCGAGGGAGTTCTAAGTTGTCTAATGATTTTGAAGATAAACTGCGTTCTTTAGTGGAATTAAATCTTATTAGTACTCTACCATCAGGCTCTTCTATGATTTGTTGAATATTCTTTTGAGCAATATTTCTTGGTGGCCTGGTATTTTGTATTATAAATTCTTGAGGAATAGCAATTTCATTCCACTTTAATAATTTAGGAGTAAAGGTAGTAATATTATCTGATTCAGCTTTTAGTAGTATGGTTTCATCTAGAGTAGGTTTTAATAAACATTTTGGATTAAGTTGAGATGAAAGTAGCTTGAAATATACTCTGTAAGTAATAGCAAAATTTCTGAAATGTTCACTACGACCATCTATATTCCATTCATATATTGAATCACCAGCAAAGTTTTCAGTAATTATTGTTTTTGCGCTTTCAAGGTGAAGATCTGGAGGAGTTTGTTTGGAGTAATAGGAAATTTCCTTTTTATATATTTTATTAATATTTTGAAAATCATCATCTAGTTGAGATAAATCTTTCTCTAAAATATTAACTGTGCTTTTGTCGAAATTAGATGTTGAAGTTTCTGCTTCCTTTAATTTTTCTACTATTTTTGAAATTAATGGAGTATTAGCATCTGGGAGTTCTAGTTTATTTGAACGTCTTATTTTGAATGAAGCTTTTGCAATCTCATCTAAAAAGTTTGGTTTGTCTCTCTTAGTATCGTCAATATCTAAGCTTTCCAGTTTTTCAGTTAATGAATCAACTTCTTGTTTTTTAACAATTGCTTCAACTTGAGTAGAGACCACATTGACTTGTTGAGACACGGTATGTAATACTTGATTTGTATAATTATTTTGATGATATACCTTTTTAATATCACTTAGCATTACTTGACTATTTTCTAGATCATTTCTACCTATTTTGAATGGGACGGCTGGAATATTACCTTCAGGGGTATTTAATACGATTTCTTGTAATGGAGAAGTAAAAGAAGTAAGTGTTTGAACATTTAAGAGGGTCCATTTTTTTTGCAAAATTAATATTAGTGTTTATTTCACTAACTTGGAATGGGTCTGGAAGATTATTATCTAAGGCAAACATAGCCCACCAATTAAAGAAAGGAATATTGACTTGGTGTCTTTCCATGAATGAATACCATTTTTGCCTAATGAATGCTTGAGCTTTGAAATCAAAGTGTGAAAGGAACCATTCTCTTTTGACTTTATTTTTTATTGAATTGAAATCTTGACGTAAGTAATCTTTGTTGATTGCAAAAGGTGTTGAAATAATATTTATTGAGGAAAATGATGGAGGTTGCATAGTTGAGTAGGTTGGAGAACCTACAGATGAAGTAACTTCATCTATTGGCTCAGCTATGGGAGCTTTGTAATAAATCTTTTGAGTATCTTCTTTATCATTTGAATAATCATAACTAGTTGTCCTAGAAAGCATTGAATAAGAAGTTCAAGGGAGTTCTAAGTTGTCTAATGATTTTGAAGATAAACTGCGTTCTTTAGTTGAATTAAATCTTATTAGTACTCTACCATCAGACTCTTCTACGATTTGTTGAATATTCTTTTGAGGAATATTTCTTGGTGGCCTGGTATTCTGAATTATAAATTCTTGAGGAATAGTAATTTCATTCCACTTTAATAATTTAGGAGTAAAGGTAGTAATATTATCTGATTCAGCTTTTAGTAGTATGGTTTCATCTAGAGTAGGTTTTAATAAACATTTTGGGTTAAGTTGAGATGAAAGTAGCTTGAAATATACTCTGTAAGTAATAGCAAAATTTCTTGAAAGTTCACGAAATTGAACCTTTAAATCATTTTGAATATTAGGAAGATGGATATCTAGAACTAAGGTATCCATGATCCAAGGATCCTTTAAATCTACTGAATAATTTGGGCAACAATTAAAGTATATGGGACCATTGTAAATATTAGTTTGAATCATGGCTAATAACGAATCCTTGTAACGTATTAACTTATTGTCTCTTAAGGCCATGAATATAGGACAATCTAATCCTGTTCAAAAAGGACAATAATTTAAGAATAGTCCACGGTCCATTATTACTCAGCACTGTTCCACTTTTGACGTGGCTCCAGTCCAAGTTCAACACCAAGCAATAATAATTCAAGATTGTCGGCAGCAATTATCAACACCAGATTCAATCTTTATCGTCTTGTACACATTTAATTCCATCTTGTATTCTATGAATAGATACCCAATAGCGTTGTATTAGGCATCGCGTAATCGTGTAATTATCTCAACCTCCTCCCTCTCTCAAAAGCCCTGTACTCCAACCTTGTATCAAGTTTATTATTCAAATCAAAGTAAGTTTTATTCATCTCCTTTTCTCATTTCAATTCTGTTATTTTCAAATTCGTTTTAGCATTTCAAAATTATTTTCCTACTTCATATCAATTTGCTACTCCGCTCCCCTGCATTAATCCACACTTAGGCCTTACCTATTACCCGGCCTAGGTCGATCATGCTCCTCGCTGGTATCAGAGCCAAGTAGGTGCCCTTAGGTAGTGTCGCGCCGTTGCTAGCGTTGGTCAGCTGTTGGTCAGCCCCAGTAAGTCCGTTGGTCAGCCCAGATGAGGTGGTCCCGGTGGGGTGGTCCCAGTGGTCCTGGTAGGATGTGCATGACTCTTAGCTAAGTGTTCCAACGTAACTCAGATGGCCTCTTGGGTTAGAGATCGTCTTAGTTTAGGTAGTAGTAAGAACTCAAATGTGGTGAACCGTAGGGAAGTTAGTAGTCAAATTGATGTAGCTAACTGGAAAATTCCTAAACAAAAGATAGAAACGATTTATCAAATAGGTAAGTTTGATTTCAATACGGCTTTATCAATAAAAGATCATGAGGAAACTTTTAGTTTAGATGACGAATTTTAAACTATTAAACTACTTTCAAAAATTGCTATTAAAAGATATTAAGAAAAGTATCGATACATTCATTTTGGCATGATTCAAATTGCATTCAAACCTTTGACGAGATTAGGATTAAATTGTCCTATATTCATGGCCCTAAGAGACAATAGGTTAATACGTTACAAGGATTCATTATTAGCCATGATTCAAACTAATATTTACAATGGTCCCATATACTTTAATTGTTGCCCAAATTATTCAGTAGATTTGAATGATCCTTGGATCATGGATACCTTAGTTCTAGATATCCATCTTCCTAATATTCAAAATGATTTAAAGATTCAATTTTGTGAACTTTCCAGAAATTTTGCTATTACTTACAGAGTATATTTCAAGCTACTTTCATCTCAACTTAATCCAAAATGTTTATTAAAACCTACTCTAGATGAAACCATACTACTTAAAGCTGAATCAGATAATATTACTACCTTTACTCCCAAATTATTAAAGTGGAATGAAATTACTATTCCTCAAGAATTTATAATTCAAAATACCAGGCCACCAAGAAATATTGTTCAAAAGAATATTCAACAAATCATAGAAGAGACTGATGGTAGAGTACTAATAAGATTTAATTCAACTAAAGAACGAAGTTTATCTTCAAAATCTTTAGACAATTTAGAACTCCGTCGAACTTCATATTCAATGCCTTCTAGGCCGACTAGTTATGATTGTTCAAAAGATAATCACATAGAAGATACTCAAAAGATTTATTACAAAACTCCCATAGCTGAACCAATAGATGAAGTCACTTCATCTATAGGTTCCCCAACCTACTCAACTATGCAACCTCCATCATTTTCCTCAATCAATGCTATTTCAACACCTTTTGTAATCAACAAAGAGTACTTACGTCAAAATTTCAATTCAATAAAAAACAAAGTCAAAAGAGAATGGTTCCTTTCACACTTTGATTTAAAAGCTCAAGCATTCATTAGGCAAGAATGGTATTCATTCGTGGAAAGACATCAAGTCAATATTCTTTTCTTCAATTGGTGGGCTATGTTTGCCTTAGAAAATAAACGTCCAGACCCATTCTAAGTTAAAGAAATAAATACCAATATTAATTTTACAAAAAAATGGACCCTCTTCAATGGTCAAATACTTACTTCTTTTACCCCTCCATTACAAGAAATCGTATTAAATACCCCTGAAGGTAATATTCTAGCAGTCCCATTCAAAATAGGTAGAAATGATCTAGAAAATAGTCAAGTAATGCTAAGTGATATTAAAAAGGTATATCATCAAAATAATTATACAAATCAAGTATTACATACCGTATCTCAACAAGTCAATATGGTCTTTGCTCAAGTTGAAGCAATTGTTAAAAAACAAGAAGTTGATTCATTAACTGAAAAACTAGAAAGCTTAGATATTAACGATACTAAGAGAGACAAACCAAACTTTTTAGATGAGATTGCAAAACCTTTATTCAAAATAAGACGTTCAAATAAATTAGAACTCCCAGATGCTAATACTCCATTAATTTGAAAAATAGAAGAAAAATTAAAGGAAGCAGAAACTTCAACATCTAATTCCGTCAAAAGTACAGTTAATATTTTAGAGAAAGATTTATCTCTACTAGATGATGATTTTCAAAATATTAATAAAATATATAAAAAGGAAATTCCCTATTACCCCAAACAAACTCCTCCAGATCTTCACCTTGAAGGCGCAAAAACAATAATTACTGAAAACTTTGCTAGTGATTCAATATATGAATGGAATATAGATGGTCGTAGTGACCATGAAATATTCATAACCCTCTAAAGAATGTTAATTGCTTATACAGCCTATTCAACTAAACATGCAACAGATTTACAAGCTTTTGATTTATTAACATCAGGATTCACTGGTATACTAAAAAATTGGTGGGAAAATTATATTCAAGAAGATGAACGTACTAAAATTAGAACGCATACTAATTCTCAAGGACAACTGGACAATATAGAAACATTGATTTATACAATAGTTACTAATTTTCTTGGAAGGCCAAAAGATATTACAGCTGCAACAGATATTCTTTTAACAAATCTAAGGTGCCCAACTCTAGAAGACTACAATTGGTACAAAGATACGTTTTTAACATATCTATTAAAAAAGGAAGACTGTCGTCAACCCTATTGGAAGGAAAAATTCATTTCAGGATTACCATCCTTATTTTCTCAACGAATATTCAATAAATTAAGCGAACTCATTGGCAAAAGCCCTATTCCACTCGAACAAATTACGTTTGGTCAATTATTAAGCTTTATTAAAAAGGAAGGAATTTCTTTATGCAACGAATTAAAATTACAAGTTAGATATTCAACAGATAATGCTGCCAAACAAAAAGAATTAGGTTCTTTTGGTGAAGCCTTTTGTCTTCCAAAGTTAGAAGCTCCATCTATAAAAAAACGAAGAAAAACACAAATTAATAAGAAGAAACCATATACTATAAGAAATCCAACTTATAAAAAATTAAGTCCTAAAAAGTCTACTCCAGAAAGAAAAACTGATAATACTAATGCTTGTTATAAGTGTGGTAAATTAGGCCACTATGCAACAAATTGTAAAGTTAAAAAGAAACTCAATGAAATCTGTGCAGAACATCCAGACATTTAAGAAAAATTAATTACCTTATTTGAACTCAAAGATACACCCAATCAATCGGAAAATTCATCATCCTCCTCTGATTATGACAATAATGTTATTAATGAACTAGAAAGTGACTCAAGTGAATATTCATCAGGTAATGAGTCTTCAAGATTATGCTATAAGTGTATTAATGTCATAACTATTAATAATAGTGAAAAAGAATTTTTATTAGATCTAATTGAACAAATTCAAGATACCGAACTAAGGAAAGAATATTTACAAAAACTCAAAGGTATATTAATAAAGGAAGATTCTTTAGAACCTCCTCATAAGGTAAGTATCAATAAAATATTTGAAACACGTGAGATTCCAAATATTCTAAAGGCAGTTAATATTCAAGAATTAAAAAACGAGGTTGATATATTAAAAGAACATATTAAAAATTTACACAGATTTATGTGCGTTACAAACAAAAGATCTTGAATTAGAAGCAAGGTTAACATTAATAGAAACTAGTTCTTCTTCACCGAACATTCAATCAGAAGACAGTCTACGGATTCACAATTTGTTTCAACTATTAATCAAATAAATTTTCAAAAATGGTATATTCCTATTACTCTTAAAATTAAAGATAGTTTTGAATGCAATACTATTGCACTATTAGATAGTGGTGCAGATCAAAATTGTATTCAAAAACGATTAATTCCCTCAATATATTTTGAACGGACAAAAGAACGACTCCATACTACTAATGGTATGGTATTACAAGTTAAGTATAAATTATCTAATGCTTATATATGCAATCAAGGATATTATTTTAAAAATTCATTCATCTTAGTACGGGATATGAGTCAAGAAGTTATTCTTGAAACTCCTTTCCTTACTCAAATTTATCCATTTAAAGTAGATCGGATAGGTGTGCATACAGAAATTATGGAAACTAAATATCATTCAAATTTGTCAATTCTATTTATCAAAACAATTTACCTTTATTACAAAATGCTTCAATAACAAAGCAAATTAATGTAATTGAATGTAACAATCCAAAATACCGGTATAAATTAGAACAACGTGACCTCATTCAACGACTCAACAATGATCAAAAGGAATTGCAAGAAATAAATAAACAACTAGAAGAATTAACCATTAGCTTGCGCAATCATATAACTTCAATAGATTTCAAAGACTTTTATACAAAATGGTTACATGAGTATCATCAATTAACTTGCCAGCATCATGATTTAGAAAAAACCATAGACTATTGGCAAACCACTCTTAGAATACTCAATACCTGCATAGGCTAATATCAAATCATCTAGCCTTCACCCATTCAATGCGAAGTAATATATTTCCAAAACTATTTTTCAAAAGATTTTTGAACAAAACAAGTTTTCAACACCTTGATAAAGCATTTCCTTATACCATTACACTATCCATTTACTATACAATATGGAATTAAATGTGTAATAGGGAATTTCTTTTTTATATATTTTATTAATATTTTGGAAATTATAATCTAGTTGAGATAAATCTTTTTCCAAAACATTAACTGTACTTTTGACGGAATTAGATGTTGAAGTTTCTGCTTCCTTTAATTTTTCTTCTATTTTTGAAATTAATGGAGTATTAGCATCTGGGAGTTCTAATTTATTAGAACGTCTTATTTTGAATAAAGGTTTTGCAATCTCATCTAAAAAGTTTGGTTTGTCCTTCCGGGTATTATTAATATCTAAGTTTTCTAGTTTTTAGTTAATGAATCAACTTCTTATTTTTTAACAATTGCTTCAACTTTAGTAGAGACCACATTGACTTGTTGAGACACTGTACGTAATACTTGATTTGTATAATTATTTTGATGATATACCTTTTTAATATCACTTAGCATTACTTGACTATTTTCTGGATCATTTCTACCTATATTGAATGGGACGGCTGGAATATTACCTTTAGGGGTATTTAATACGATTTCTTATAATGGAGGAGTAAAAGAGGTAAGTGTTTGACTGTTTAAGAGGGTCCATTTTTTTGCAAAATTAATATTGGCGTTTATTTCACTAATTTGGAATGGGTCTGGAAGATTAGTATCTATGGCAAACATAGCCCACCAATTAAAGAAAGGAATATTGACTTGGTGTCTTTCCATGAATGAATACCAATTTGGCCTAATGAATGCTTGAGCTTTTAAATCAAAGTGTGAAAGGAACCATTCTCTTTTGACTTTATTTTTTATTGAATTGAAATCTTGACGTAAGTAATCTTTGTTGATTGCAAAAGGTGTTGAAATAACATTTATTTAGGAAAATGATGGAGATTGCATAGTTGAGTAGGTTGGGGAACCTACAGATGAAGTAACTTCATCTATTGGCTCAGCTATGGGAGCTTTGTAATAAATCTTTTGAGTATCTTCTTTATCATTTGAATAATCATAACTAGAAGGCATTGAATAGGAAGTTCAAGGGAGTTCTAAATTGTCTAAAGATTTTGAAGATAAACTTCGTTCTTTAGTTGAATTAAATCTTATTAGTACTCTACCATCAGGCTCTTCTACGATTTGTTGAATATTCTTTTGAGCAATATTTCTTGGTGGCCTGATATTTTGAATTATAAATTCTTGTGGAATAGTAATTTCTGACAGCAGTTTAATAGTTTGAAATTCTTCATCCAAACTAAAGGTTTCTTCATGATCTTTTATTGATAAAGCCGTATTAAAATCAAACTTACCTATTTGATAAATCGTTTCTATCTTTTATTTAGGAATTTTCCAATTAGCTATATCAATTTGACTACTAACTTCCCTACTATTAACCACATTTGAGTTCTTACTACTACCTAAACTAAGATGATCTCTAACCCAAGAGGCCATCTGAGTTACGTCGGAACACTTAGTTAGGAGTAATGCACATTCTACCGGGACCACTGGGACCACCCCACCGGGACCACCTCACCTGGGCTGACCAACGGACTTACTGGGGCTGACCAACAGCTGACCAACGCTAGCAACAGCGCGACACTACCTAAGGGCACCTACTTGGCTCTGATACCAGGAGGAGCAGGATCGACCTAGGCCGGGTAATAGGTAAGGCCTAAGTGTGGATTAACGCAGGGGAGTGGAGTAGCAAATTGATATGATGCAGGAAAATAATTTTGAAACGAAAACACGAATTTAAAAATAACAGAATTGAAATGAGAAAAGGAGATGAATAAAACTTACTTTGATTTGAATAATAAACTTGATACAAGGTTGGAGTACAGGGTTTTTGGGAGAGGGAGGAGGTTGAGATAATTACACGATTACACGATGCCTAATACAATGCTATTGAGTATCTATTTATCGAATACAAGATGGAATTAAATCTGTACAAGTGGACGATAAAGATTGAATCTGGTGTTGATAATTGCTACCGACAATCTTAAATTATTGTTGCTTGGTGTTGAACTTGGACTGGAGCCACGTCAAAAGTGGAACAGTGCTGAGTAATAATGGACCTTGGACTATTCTTAAATTATTGTCCTTTTTGAACAGTATTCTGATGAGCTGTCTTCTTGAACAGTATTCTTGAATAATTATTCTGATGAGCTGTCGTGAACAGTACGCTTGAATAATTGTTCTGATGTCTTGAATTGTTTGTCGGGATGAGTCATTGCCTTGGATGTTGACATGATGATGAGTCATGTCCTTGCATAATTACTTGCCGTGTTGAGTCATTGCTTATCATGATGAGTCATCATTACTTGCCGTGTTGAGTCATTGCTTGTCTTGATGAGTCATTGGCATGATTGAATTGAGTGGTGACACGTTGAATTGCCTTAGTAATTGCTAGATAGTATTTTTGACTTGCTTTCCTTGGAAAAGTAACTTGGACATTGAATTGCAGCATTAATTGTTAGTCCCTAATGCGTGTATGGATTTGAATGGAATCCTGCAAAACAAAAACTTCGTAAAGAAATAATGGCCCTTACTTTTGCCAAAGGTCGTGACCTTTGCGGGCTCTTTTCTTGATTTTGTTTTGGGAATTATCTTTTTTCTTTTTCTTTTTTGAATAATAACGAGGAGTAGAAAATCTACTCAATGGTGATAAGGATCTTGTGCATAAGGATTATCCCATGTGACCAAGGATGAATTGATTAGGGAGTAATTAGTAGCGAAAATGGAAATAATCATCTTGTAGATATTTACACCGTAGACCATATGGTGTATGAATCAGACAGGAAGCATCGATTTGGAATGGATAGTGTAATGGTATGAGGCCTCGAGTATGACTTTGATCAACTGGACAAATATGAACATCAGGGAACATTTTCGTAACAAATTTGAAAATATGAGGTTCAAAAGCTGTCCAATATTCAAGGTTTTTGTGGAACCATTTGAAATAATTAATATACCCAGTAGACATAACGATGAGAACTGGATGATTGTTGACATCTTGAACAAGCGTTTGATAAGCTTTAATGAGTTTGAGATAACTGTAAAATGATATTTCAGAGGAATTAAACCAGTCTTGATAATCAATGAAGATAGCACTTTCATTGTAGCATGGTCCATAGAACGATGTATAGTAGAGTTCATGGTCATGCAGATAGAATAGAAGTGGTTCATGAGGAAAATTTGGTAATTCAGAAGAAAATATTTGAGTAGACGATGAAGGATGTTGAATTGAGGCTTGAGTTGGATCAGGGACTTCATAGGGAAGATGGGTTTGAGTATTCATGGTAAAGGACTGAGATGTTTGAAGTGTTGATGGCTGAAAATAAATGATGGTTGTTAGAGTAAGGAAATGCTTTATCAAGTGTTGAAAACTTGTTTTGTTCAAAAATCTTTTGAAAAATAGTTTTGGAAATATATTACTCCGTATTGAATGGGTGAAGGCTAGATGATTTGACATTGGCCTATGCAGGTATTGAGTATTCTAAGATTGGTTTGCCAATAGTCTATGGTTTTTTCTAAATCATGACACTGGCAAGCTAATTGATGATACTCATGTAACCATTTTGTATAAAAATCTTTAAAATTTATTGAGGCTATATGGTTACGTAATCTAATGATTAATTTTTCTAATTGTTTATATATTTCTTGCAATTCCTTTTGATCATTATTGATTCGTTGAATGAGGGCTCGTTGTTCTAATTTATACCAGTATTTTGGATTATTACATTTAATTATATTAATTTGCTTTGTTATTGAAGCATTTTGTAATAAAGGTAAATTGTTTGGATAAATAGAATTGACAAATTTGAATGATATTGCAGTTTCCATAATTTCTGTATGCACACCTATCCGATCTACTTTAAATGGATAAATTTGAGTAAGGAAAGGAGTTCCAAGAATAACTTCTTGACTCATATCTCGTACTAAAATGAATGAATTTTTGAAACAATATCCTTGATTGCATATATAAGCATTAGATAATTTATACTTAACCTGTAATGCCATACCATTAGTAGTATGGAGTCGTTCTTTTGTCCGTTCATAATATATTGAGGGAATTAATCCTTCTTGAATAAACAACTAGATGATGATTTTCAAAATATTAATAAAATATATAAAAAGGAAATTCCCTATTACTCCAAACAAACTCTTCCTGGTATCAGAGCCAAGTAGGTGCCCTTAGATAGTGTCGCGCCATTGCCAGCGTTGGTCAGTCGTTGGTCAGCCCCTGTAAGTCCGTTGGTCAGCCCAGGTGAGGTGGTCCCGGTGGGGTGGTCCCAGTGGTCCCGGTAGGATGTGCATGACTCTTAGCTAAGTGTTCCAACGTAACTCAGATGGCCTCTTGGTTTAGAGATCGTCTTAGTTTAGGTAGTAGTAAGAACTCAAATGTAGTGAATAGTAGGGAAGTTAGTAGTCAAATTGATGTAGCTAATTGGAAAATTCCTAAACAAAAGATAGAAACGATTTATCAAATAGGTAAGTTTGATTTCAATACGGCTTTATCAATAAAGGATCATGAAGAAACTTTTAGTTTAGATGAAGAATTTCAAACTATTAAACTACTTTCAAAAATTGCTATAAAAAGATATCAAGAAAAGTATCGATACATTCATTTTGGCATGATTCAAATTGCACTCAAACCTTTGACACGATTAGGATTAGATTGTCCTATATTTATGGCCTTAAGAGACAATAGGTTAATACGTTACAAGGATTCGTTATTAGCCATGATTCAAACTAATATTTGCAATGGTCCCATATACTTTAATTGTTGCCCAAATTATTCAGTAGATTTAAAGGATCCTTGGATCATGGATACCTTCGTTCTAGATATCCATCTTCCTAATATTCAAAATAATTTAAAGGTTCAATTTCGTGAACTTTCCAGAAATTTTGCTATTACTTACAGAGTTTATTTCAAGCTACTTTCATCTCAACTTAATCCAAAATGTTTAATAAAATCTACTCTAGATGAAACCATACTACTAAAAGCTGAATCAGACAATATTACTACCTTTACTCCTAAGTTATTAAAGTGGAACGAAATTACTATTCCACAAGAATTTATAATTCAAAATACCAGGCCACCAAGAAATATTGCTCAAAAGAATATTTAACAAATCATAGAAGAGCCTGATGGTAGAGTACTAATAAGATTTAATTCAACTAAAGAACGCAGTTTATCTTCAAAATCATTAGACAACTTAGAACTCCCTCGAACTTCATATTCAATGCCTTCTAGGCCAACTAGTTATGATTATTCAAAAGATAATCACATAGAAGATACTCAAAAGATTTATCACAAAGTTCCCATAGCCGAACCAATAGATGAAGTTACTTCATTTGTAGGTTCTCCAACCTACTCAACCATGCAACCTCCATCATTTTCTTCAATAAATGTTACTTCAACACCTTTTGCAATCAACAAAGATTATTTACGCCAAGATTTTAATTCAATAAAAAACAAAGTCAAAAGAGAATGGTTCCTTTCACACTTTGATTTAAAAGCTCAAGCATTCATTAGGCAAGAATGGTCTTCATTCATGGAAAGACATCAAGTTAATATTCTTTTCTTCAATTGGTGGGCTATGTTTGCCTTAAAAAATAAACTTCCAGACCCATTCCAAGTTAAAGAAATAAATACCAATATTAATTTTGCAAAAAAATGGACCCTCTTAAATGGTCAAATACTTACTTCTTTTACCCCTCCATTACAAGAAATTGTATTAAATACTCTTGAAGGTAATATTCCAGCAGTACCATTCAAAATAGGTAGAAATGATCCAGAAAATAGTCAAGTAATGCTAAGTGATATTAAAAAGGTATATCATCAAAATAATTATACAAATCAAGTATTACATACAGTATCTCAACAAGTCAATATGATCTCTACTCAAGTTGAAGCAATTGTTAAAAAACAAGAAGTTGATTCATTAACTGAAAAATTAGAAAACTTAGATATTAATGATACCAAGAAAGATAAACCAAACTTTTTAGATGAGATTGCAAAACCTTTGTTCAAAATAAGATGTTCAAAGAAATTAAAACTCCGAGATGGTAAGACTCCTTTAATTTCAAAAACAGAAGAAAAATTAAAGGAAGCAGAAATTTCAACATCTAATTCCGTCAAAAGTACAGCTAATATTTTAGAAAAGGGTTTATCTCAACTAAATGATGGCTTCCAAACTAATCAAAAGTCACTTTCTAAAGGGATTAATCAAAAAGAAAAATGATACTGGCTATAGTTGGTAAGTCAGGTCACTAGCAATAATCTGTAACGTTAAAAGAAATAAAAGAAGCTATATGCGGGGAACCTCAAGGATATCAGAGGAAATAATTACTCTTAGGTAAACTCAAAAAATACGCCTGGATCAATCAGAAAATTCGTCATCTCCTATGAAGTCCCCTGATCCAACTCAAGCAAAATTAGATTTGTTAGGACTGATATCTATCAAGGCACTATACGCCCAATCGCCAGGGCAATTGAATTTGCAGATAAATTTCCAGATGAAATCAAAGATAAAACTCAACTACAACGTTTTCTGGGTTGTCTTAATTATATGTCTGAATTCTTCCCAAAATTAAGGCAATTTTGTGAACCCTCTATTAAAAGATTACGACAGGGATTCTCCATCATGGTCTGAAGAACCATACCAATAATTGTCTATGGTATTGAGTTTTGATATTGGCCTATGAGGTATTGAGTATTTATGATTGGTTTGCCAAAAGTCTATGGTTTTTTCTAAACTTCATGACGCTGGCAAGCTAATTGATGATACCCATGTAACCATTTTTGCTATAAAAAATCTTTAAAATTTATTGAGGCCTATATGTTGCGGAATGGCTAATGATTTTAATTTTCTTTTTTTTTTTATAATGTTTATATATTTCTTGCAATTCCTTTTGATCATTATTGAATCGTTGAATGAGGTCTCGTTGTTCTAATTTATACCAGTATTTTGGATTATTACATTTAATTACATTAATTTGCTTTGTTATTGAAGCATTTTGTAATAAAGGTAAATTGTTTTGATAAATAGAATTGACAAATTTGAATGATATTGTAGTTTCCATAATTTCCGTGTGCACACCTATATTATCTACTTTAAATGGATAAATTTGAGTAAGGAAAGGAGTTCCAAGAATAACCTCTTGACTCATATCCCGTACTAAAAGGAATGAATTTTTGAAACAATATCCTTGATTACATATATAAGCATTAGATAATTTATACTTAACTTGTAATGGCATACCATTAGTAGTATGGAGTCGTTCTTTTGTCCGTTCATAATATATTGAGGGAATTAATCCTTCTTGAATAAACAACTAGATGATGATTTTCAAAACATTAATAAAATATATAAAAAGGAAATTCCCTATTACTCCAAACAAACTCTTCCTGGTATCAGAGCCAAGTAGGTGCCCTTAGATAGTGTCGTGCCATTGCCAGCATTGGTCAGTCGTTGGTCAGCCCCTGTAAGTCCGTTGGTCAGCCCAGGTGAGGTGGTCCCGGTGGGGTGGTCCCAGTGGTCCCGGTAGGATGTGCCTGACTCTTAGCTAAGTGTTCCAACATAACTCAGATGGCCTCTTGGGTTAGAGATCGTCTTAGTTTAGGTAGTAGTAAGAACTCAAATGTGGTTAATAGTAGGGAAGTTAGTTGTCAAATTAATGTGTCTAATTGAAAAATTCCTAAAAAAAAGGTAGAAACAATTTATCAAATAGGAAAGTTTGATTTCCATAGTGCTTTATCAATAAAAGATCATAACGAAACATTTAGTTTAGATGAAGAATTCCAAACTATTAAGTTACTTTCCAAAGTTGCTATCAAAAAATATCAAGAGAAATATCGATACATTCATTTTGGCATGATTCAAGTAGCACTCAAACCTTTAACAAGATTAGGATTAGATTGTCCTATATTCATGGCCCTAAGAGACAATAGATTAATACGTTACAAGGATTCGTTATTAGCCATGATTCAAACTAATATTTGCAATGGTCCCATATACTTTAATTGTTACCCAAATTATTCAGTAGATTTAAAGGATCCTTGGATCATGGATACCTTAGTTCTAGATATCCATCTTCCTAATATTCAAAATAATTTAAAGGTTCAATTTCGTGAACTTTCCAGAAATTTTGCTATTACTTACAGAGTATATTTCAAACTACTTTCATCTCAACTTAATCCAAAATGTTCATTAAAACCTACTCTAGATGAAACCATACTACTAAAAACTGAATCAGATAATATTACTACCTTTACTCCTAAATTATTAAAGTGGAATGAAATTACTATTCCTCGAGAATTTATAATTCAAAATACCAGGCCACCAAGAAATATTGCTCAAAAGAATATTCAACAAATCGTAGAAGAGCCTGATGGTAGAGTACTAATAAGATTTAATTCAACTAAAGAACGCAGTTTATCTTCAACATCATTAGACAACTTAGAACTCCCTCGAACTTCATATTCAATGCCTTCTAGGACAACTAGTTATGATTATTCAAATGATAAAGAAGATACTCAAAAGATTTATTACAAAGCTCCCATAGCTGAGCCAATAGATGAAGTTACTTCATCTGCAGGTTCTCCAACCTACTCAACCATGCAACCTCCATCATTTTCCTCAATAAATATTATTTCAACACCTTTTGCAATCAACAAAGATTACTTACGTCAAGATTTCAATTCCATAAAAAACAAAGTCAAAAGAGAATGGTTCCTTTAACACTTTGATTTGAAAGCTCAAGCATTCATTAGGCAAAAATGGTATTCATTCATGGAAAGACACCAAGTCAATATTCCTTTCTTTAATTGGTAAGCTATGTTTGCCTTAGATAATAATCTTCCAGACCCATTCCAAGTTAGTGAAATAAACACTAATATTAATTTTGCAAAAAAATGGACCCTCTTAAATGGTCAAACACTTACTTCTTTTACTCCTCCATTCTAAGAAATCGTATTAAATACCCCTGAAGGTAATAATCCAGCCGTCCCATTCAAAATAGGTAGAAATGATCCATAAAACAGTCAAGTAATGCTAAGTGATATTAAAAAGGTATATCATCAAAATAATTATACAAATCAAGTATTACATATCGTGTCTCAACAAGTCAATATGGTCTCTACTCAAGTTGAAGCAATTGTTAAAAAACAAGAAGTTGATTCATTAACTGAAAAACTAGAAAGCTTAGATATTAACGATACTAAGAGAGACGAACCAAACTTTTTAGATGAGATTGCAAAACCTTTATTCAAAATAAGACGTTCAAATAAATTAAAACTCCCAGATGCTAAGACTCCTTTAATTTCAAAAACAGAAGAAAAAATAAAGACTTCACCATCTAATTCAGTCAAAAGTACAGCTAATATTTTAGAAACGGACTTATCTCAACTAAATGATGGCTTCCAAACTAATCAAAAGTCACGTTCTAAAGGGATTACTCCAAAAAAGAAAACTGATACTTGCTATAAGTTTGGTAAGTCAGGTCACTATGCAATAATTTGTAACGTTAAAAAGAAATTAAAAGAGCTATATGCGGAACCTCCAGATATCCAGAGGAAATTAATTACTTTAGGTAAACTCAAAAATACGCCTGATCAATCAGAAAATTCGTCATCTTCCCTATGAAGTCCCTGATCCAACTCAAGCCAAAATTAGATTTTTAGGACATGATATCTATCAAGGCACTATACGCCCAATCGCTAGGGCAATTGAATTTGCAGATAAATTTCCAGAGGAAATCAAAGATAAAACTCAACTACAACGTTTTCGGGGTTGTCTTAATTATGTGTCTGAATTCTTCCCAAAATTAAGACAATTTTGTGAACCTCTCTATAAAAGATTACGACAGGATTCTCATCCATGGTCTGAAGAACATACCAATATTGTCTATGGTATTGAGTTTTGATATTGGCCTATGCAGGTATTGAGTATTCTATGATTGGTTTGCCAATAGTCTATGGTTTTTTCTAAATCATGACGCTGGCAAGCTAATTGATGATACCCATGTAACCATTTTGTATAAAAGTCTTTGAAATCTATTGAAGTTATATGATTGCGTAAGCTAATGGTTAATTCTTCTAATTGTTTATTTATTTCTTGCAATTCCTTTTGATCATTATTGAGTCGTTGAATGAGGTCACGTTGTTCTAATTTGTACCAGTATTTTGGATTATTACATTCAATTACATTAATTTGCTTTGTTATTGAAGCATTTTGTAATAAAGGTAAATTGTTTTGATAGATAGAATTGACAAATTTGAATGATATTGTAGTTTCCATAATTTCTGTATGCACACCTATCCGATCTACTTTAAATGGATAAATTTGAGTAAGGAAAGGAGTTTCAAGAATAACTTCTTGACTCATATCCCGTACTAAAATGAATGAATTTTTGAAACAATATCCTTGATTGCACATATAAGCATTAGATAATTTATACTTTACTTGTAATGCCATACCATTAGTAGTATGGAGTCGTTCTTTTGTCCGTTCATAATATATTGAGGGAATTAATCCTTCTTGAATAAACAACTAGATGATGATTTTCAAAATATTAATAAAATATATAAAAAGGAAATTCCCTATTACTCCAAACAAACTCTTCCTGGTATCAGAGCCAAGTAGGTGCCCTTAGATAGTGTCGCGCCATTGCCAGCGTTGGTCAGTCGTTGGTCAGCCCCTGTAAATCCGTTGGTCAGCCCAGGTGAGGTGGTCCCGGTGGGGTGGTCCCAGTGGTCCCGGTAGGATGTGCATGACTCTTAGCTAACTATTCCAACGTAACTCAGATGGCCTCTTGGATTAGAGATCGTCTTAGTTTAGGTAGTAGTAAGAACTCAAATGTGGTGAACAGTAGGGAAGTTAGTAGTCAAATTGATGCAGCTAACTGGAAAATTCCTAAACAAAAGATAGAAACGATTTATCAAATAGCTAAGTTTGATTTCAATACGGCTTTATCAATAAAAGATCATGAAGAAACCTTTAGTTTAGATGAAGAATTTCAAACTATTAAACTACTTTCAAAAACTGCTATTAAAAGATATCAAGAAAAGTATCGATACATTCATTTTGGAATGATTCAAATTGCACTCAAACCTTTGACGCGATTAGGATTAGATTGTCCTATATTCATGGCCTTAAGAGACAATAGGTTAATACGTTACAAGGATTCGTTATTAGCCATGATTCAAACTAATATTTGCAATGGTCCTATATACTTTAATTGTTGCCCAAATTATTCAGTAGATTTAAAGGATCCTTGGATCATGGATACCTTAGTTCTAGATATCCATCTTCCTAATATTCAAAATAATTTAAAGGTTCAATTTCGTGAACTTTCCAGAAATTTTGCTATTACTTACAGAGTATATTTCAAACTACTTTCATCTCAACTTAATCCAAAATGTTTATTAAAACCTACTCTAGATGAAACCATACTACTAAAAGCTGAATCAGATAACATTACTACCTTTACTCCTAAATTATTAAAGTGGAATGAAATTACTATTCCTCAAGAATTTATAATTCAAATTACCAGGCCACCAAGAAATATTGCTCAAAAGAATATTCAACAAATCATAGAAGAGCCTGATGGTAGAGTACTAATAAGATTTAATTCAACTAAAGAACGCAGTTTATCTTCAAAATCATTAGACAACCTAGAACTCCCTCGAACTTCATATTCAATGCCTTCTAGGCCAACTAGTTATGATTATTCAAAAGATAATCACATAGAAGATACTCAAAAGATTTATCACAAAGTTCCCATAGCCGAACCAATAGATGAAGTTACTTCATTTGTAGGTTCTCCAACCTACTCAACCATGCAACCTCCATCATTTTC
>JAKOGI010003210.1:12500-62477 GCA_029747015.1 Carnegiea gigantea | reverse complement strand
ATATATATATATTTTTGTGTGTGTGTGTGTGCGTGTGTGTGTATTAGTTCTAACACTGTGGTTGCGACACCCATCCTTTGAAGAAAGTATTAAGATTTTGTGTGAAATTAAAAATTTATGCAATATATAATTTAATGTCATCATAATAAATAGTGTCTTTTGAACTACTTCAATGATGGGGAAAAAGTAAATAAATTGCAGTTGTGTTAATATTATTATTTCTAAAAATTTAAATCGTAAGATCAATTATAATGTTTTTAAATTATTTTTACTAAAATCTTAAAACAAATCGTGCGGTAGCGCGGGTTTAAAGACTGGCACTTAGCTATTCAAATTTTGTATCTACAAACTAAAATGGATGCGAATCAATGTCTATAGGCCTAATAAATTTTTTGTCTTCATACTATTAAAATATTTCGCAACATATTAAACAAATGAATTGTCGTCATTTACCCCCTTGAGGTTTTGGTAAATGTGATTTGGTTCTTTCGACTTTTTGAATTATCATTTCCCCCCTTCCGCCGTTGTGCGCATCATAGTATTATAAACACTATAAATTACAAAAATGTTGTTGATGCTCTTGAAATTGGTTTGATTAGTTAATGACATGGCAAAAACATAGTTTGAGGAGACTAATTGACACCTTTAGCAATAAGGACATTGATTTTCTCACCCAAACATAGTTAGATATTCGGCAATTGAAGAGAAGAAGATAACAACTAAATTATCCTATAATGTTCAAACCACAATAGAGATGGTGCTGAGAAGCTTGGTCGGCCATAGCGACCTTCGCGGTACTCTCAATGTCACTACTGCTGCCACTACTGATGTAATAGCCTGACCCGAAATCATTTTGGTTTATTTAATTAAGTCACGTTATTACCTTCATTGCATTTATTTATCGCATTTAATCATTCCGATTGGAAAAAATTCATTTTGGCCACCACTTTCCAATTCGGGTTTTAATTATCATAAAATTTCGGGTGAATCGATTGTAGGCCCTAATAAATATGATTCAAGTAATTACATTATTTCCGTAACACCACAAAAAATTTAATTTTGGGTCACACAAAAATTTTGTCGTAAAAGAGTGTTTTATTTCCGATCCCAATTCATTTAGGTCCAATTTGAGGCCCAACAAGTTGGTGTGATTGAGTTTTGCTAATTATCATTATTTATACCTAATTATTATTAGCCAAAAGCCCCTTTTTAGAGGTTAAATATCAGCCAAGTTTGTAAGACAAGTTCAAAGAAAATTGGAAGCAAGCAAAGCCACACATTTTCCTCTTTCTTTTCTTATGGTTTTGTTGCTACCGCTATTGCTAAATTCTGGTGGCTACCGCCACTTTCTACCACTAGCCAGGGCCACCTTCGACCACCTCCGGCCACTAGCCTCGACCCCTGACACCATCAACAATCACCCCCAACTGTTACCACCACTAAACACTGCCTCCATCACCTTATATTCAAGCTTAAATAAGGTACAATCCTATCCTAATCATATTTACTTTTGGGTTTTTATGTTAGAATTGATTATGGATCATGTTATCTTGATATAAACAAGTGTTATGGTTAAGTAGGGAAACATGTAAGAATTGCAATCATATCTAATCATACAAGCTTGATGTTCAAAATGATGAACTTTGTGTTACTTGATTTAATGTTATGATCTTTGGCATGAAAATGGATTTAAAGTTGATGGCGATCTTATTAAATCCAATAATGGTGATTTGGAAGAAAACTTGAATGCAGTGTAACATAGGTTTTCATGATTATGCATGAATTAATTTAATTTTTGAATCAAGTGTATCATTTGGATTGAATTAGGTAAAATTTGAAGGTTGGATAAGTTATTAACTTAAAAGAATGATGTTATGTGAGTTTTGCCAAAATTGTTAGGTTATAGAAAACCTCATAAGTAATCAAAAGAGGTTGTTTGGTTTATTAGACAAGTAAATGAGTTTATAAGAGCATTTTGAGTGATTATGTGAAGGGGGAGAAAAGCATATAGGACTGGAAACAAACCCAAAAATAGGGGCATTTTGGAAATAAACTTGTATTTATTGGTCTATTGAAAAATTGTAATTTTTGGTGGATAGGTAGTTCAATGAGTTATCTTTCAAATGCCTCTCGAATCACTGCATTCCGAATTTTATGAAAATGGTTATGGGCGATTTACGAAGATTGTGCATAATAAACTGGAGCTGTGCATAGTTTTGTTTAAGCTCAATTTTAGAAGTCGTATTGTGACAGTTGTGTTTGGTACTATGAATAAAAGTGTTGCAGGACTTCCTAAGCTTTCCATATTAGGGTTTTATGTCTCAACATTGAGGTCAGGGATGAAAGATACAAGTTTTCTAAGGTGGACCTTGAAGTGGTAATAAAATATCGCAAGACTGTGAACTAGAATGTTGGGAGCTTATTTAAAAGTTCCTAAATGATTATGTATATTGCGAAGACAATATAGAGTTCAGTGAGTTTAACAACTTTGATTGTGATTAAAAACTCAACTGGGTTGGAAAACTGAGTTAAATGGGCATGTGAATGAAATTGAAGAAGTGAGGACAGTAATGACTCAAGGATAGTGCTTGTTAGGCCAAGGCAATGTGATCAAAGTAATTCCAAACCTAATTACTCCCCTCTTGGCCTTAAACTCTTGTTATTCATCTCAAAAATATCAAAAACCCATATTCCATTTATAACCTATAAAGTCTTTTCATTATAACCTCAATTATCTTATTTGGTCTATTTTGCTCCAATTTATTTTACCTTGAGTCAAATTACCCTAGTATATTTAGTTTTTGAATCATCTTAGTGTAATCTATCTTATTTTGAGATGCTAAGTTGTAGATGCCATTTAATTAATCAATTTCTATTGAAGTTATAAATTATGAGAGTGAGCATTGTTGATTGACTACATATACCTACCATTACATTTCTTATGCAGAATCGGGGCCTAGTTAATCTATCGTTCCTCATTGCGTATAAATATTATCAAGTGAGATTGCATTTTAAACACCCTAGGTATGTTCATTACATGTATCTTTAGAAGCTAGAATGTATTTATCAAAGTCACAGTGTCTTGGTAAGTATATTAATAAATAAGTTTACTCAGTGATTTATCACTTAATCATTGACCCCGTTAGTTATCATTTATAGGGCACTCGCCCTTCAATTACATGCACAGCCTCAGTCCAGGTCTCCCGATTGTCTTGACAGGTATACACCTATCTACAGATCGTAACAGTTATAAGGAGTTCATTACCAGATAATAACTAGTAATATAGTTTCATGTTCATTTCATTCACTATTTTAAAGTAAAATGCATTGCAAAGCGGGTGTCCAATAAAATTTTCAATGATCATTTAATAATATAGGAATGCATGTACTAAGCTACGACTCACATTTTGAAATGTTCGTTATGTTTTGTTTTAGGCAAATGCTTAGTGAATCATCCTCATGCTAGCAAACCAGCTGAAGAAAGTAACTGAGTAAAGGAATATGGATGGATCGATAATGATGTTAGTCCAAGAATATTTTGGGAACTGTGCTTTGAGATCTTCAACTGATGGAGAATTGCTCTATTGTGATGTATAAACCTTATGGTAGCTAGCAGCTATTTGTATATGGCTTGATAATGTCTGAATGTGTGTGATTGTGTTCTATGCTCACTATAAAAAAACATGCATTTTGAAATCGCATTTTGAAATGGAACCTATTTCGGTTTCAAAAACCTTATTTTGCTACCAAATAAAGAAACTATTTTTGTAGTTTCTAAATCCGAAACTGATTAATTAATCGGTTTCTAACTTAGAAGCCAATATTAAATACAGTTTCGAATAAGAAACTAATTAATAAATTTGTTTCTAATTTGAAACCAATTTTTATTTTAGTTTAAAATTTTGGTTTCTAATGAAAAAAAAGAAGGAAAGTTCACTTTTTATTGCCCTGAAATTTCAGCATCCCATCATTTTCATTCATCTCCCGTGTGCGGCTCTGCAATTTTCCCCTTAAAATCTCAGCTTTCCCCAATTTCGTTCTATTTGTCCTAAAAGTTCGAATCACCTTCTTTCTCACTCTCTATCTACTCTTGCTCTTCAATTTACCCTAAAATTTTAGCTTTGATTTTTGCCTTTGAAGGTTTGATTTTCGCTTCTAAAGGTTCAATTTTTGCTCTCTTTTCTGGTAGAGTTGAGATTAGGGTTTTGCATGTTCAAGGTAATTGTGGGTAATTTGTGTTTGTGCTTCAAATCTGACTCTTGTTTCAGGTTATCCTCTGTCGTCTTTGACCGACTCTCTTATTCCCTTCCCCCTGTCAAAGGTACTTTGTTTCGTGTTCTAGTTTTTCATAACCGAAATTCAATCTGAAGAGATTTGGTTTTTGTTTGCTATTTGAGTAGTTTCAATGTCTTTTATGCCCTTTGGGTTGATGTTTGAATTCTTTGAACTGTTCTTTTGCAGCGTCGATGATCTTCAAATTATCTGCTTCCTTCGAATATCTACTCTACTGAAATAATTCTTGTATAATTTTATCCCTAATTCTCTTACCATTTGATTGTCCAGATTGTGTTTTGAGTAGTTGATGTTGATTCTAGTTCTCATATGATTTTCTCCTACCGGAATCCCATGAGTATTGCTGATGAAACTAGTGCTAGCCCAAATGGCACCCCTCTTAGGTTAGAGGTAAAAAGCTCAATCCAATTAATACCATTTGCGTTCCTTATCCGAGAAAAAAAGTGCTAAATACCATGACTAATTGTTTGCTTTTCGAAATGAAAGTCCCTATTAAAGTTGGGAACTACTTTATTTATGTCTATAAGTGATTTGCATTGAAGATTTGTTTTTTTTAACTCTAGTTCCACCTTAGTCCACTCCCTAGTTGCTATTTTGGGGGGCCATTTTGGGGGGGGGGAGGGAATCAAATGTTCAGGGGTTGATTGATCACAATTTCATGAGCTGTCACATTTTTGTTCCCTTGAAAAATCTGAATCAAAGAGAGTTTACATAGTATGTACATGCATGTATGAGAACCTATGCGCTTTTGTTTAATGAGTTAGCACTTACCCTTCTGTTGACGTAATGTTTTTACAGGACAATTTCCTTATGTTTAGATATGCTTCATATTACTCTTCAATCTCCTTCAGGCTAGTACATTCTGAGTTGGTAATTGTCATTATGGATATACTAATCTGTTGTTAGATTGAGGTTAACTTTCTTCTCTTAGTAAAAATTCAGAAGTAATTTTATTCTTACTCTCTGGCAGTAGCTATAGTATTAGTTTGTCATAGTGATTACATTAAGCCATGATGCTTTCAAGTCAATTTTTTTCTATTAGTCAAAATTGAGAGTATATGTTATTCTTACTCTCTAGTTGTAGCAGTGGTTAGTTGCCTTATCGTTTTGAATCCTTAGGGACAATATGCACTTATTGTGTATTTGGAAAATGATTAGCTAGCTTCTTTACATTTACTGCTTCCCACTACAACTATTTAGATTGTTAAAGCTTTGCAAATTAACTCTAGCTCCTTTCTCCATAGTATACTTCTCAACACCTATCAATTTTCAATTTTCTTCTCACCTTTGCTGGGTAATCTGACTTCATTTTTATAGGTTTATGTAATCTGCTTTGTTGGGTTTGTAACTTTGTTTTGTATAATCTACTTGTATAATTTTGATTTTGTTGGGTTTGTGACTTCTTTTCGTATAATGTAGCATTCTTCTTTAATTGCTTTGTTTGATTTTGAGTTATCTTTCCATTAAAGGGCTAGCGAGTTCTCACTAGAAACGACATTGGAAGAGAACACAGAGCAGAGACATGCTGAGCATGTTGGTACCCAAATTCCTCCCTTTTAAAGAACACAGTATAATTCTCAATACCTCTCTCACTTAATATATGCTATCTCTCTCTCACTCAGTCTGTGCTCTATCTCCCTCTTAGCACCCCTCCTATCTGTCCCTCTCTCATTCTCTGCCTGTGCTACCCAAAATTTCAACTATGCAAGTCGATCTGGGCTTTTGAAGGTTCAATTTTCACTTCCTTTTCTACTAGAGTTTAGATTAGGCTTTGCATTTTCAAGCTAATTGTGGGTAATTTGGGCTTGTGCTTCATATCTAAATCTATTATCTGCTTGCGCAGTTAAGAGTGAAGCTTTTGATTCTATTGAGGTATTCCCTTGCTCTCTCTACCTGTTTGCAGCGCCAATCTCAAAATCTTAACATAAGATTTCTTCTTTCCCCTCATATGGGTAATGTTGCTCTAGAATCACTCATGTTGATGATTGAAGCAAAGAATAATAACACAAACTTCACTCAAACTGGTCTATCTCAAACAGAATTGACTTACTTCTAATCAATTTCGGTTTCATTTTCTTAGCTAAGTTAGCAGACAGACCAAGAAGAAATGAATAGGAATATGACCTAGAATTGAGTCCACCCTAACTGACCATGATATTCGACAACCCTATTCAAGGTTCAGGCTTGATGGACAATGCGAAATAATGATGAACATGCATGGTCAAGTTAACCTAACCCTTTACTAGTGAGAGGGTGGGCTTGCTGGATGTCAGCTTGGCGATGACGCTAAAGTTTCATGGAAGGGGTTCTACCCATATGTGCTTAATTCAAACCAATTTCGTGAAATTGAATCAGTTTTTCTGTTTGTTTAGGGATCGATTGCCTTCTTGGTTGATTTCATGAATTTTTATGTTTATTTCAACAATCACAACTAAGTGTTTACTTGATTAATTAGTTCACCAAGACATCCCCAAAGTAGCAATGTTTTTGGCTTCCTTTTCTACTAGGGTTTGGATTAGGGTTCTATATGTTGAAGCTAATAGTGATTAAATTGGACCCGTGCTTTAGACCTGACTCTTGTTTTAGGTTTGCCCTCAAATTCTATTGCTTCTGTGTGTGATTTATGCTGCCCCCCCAACAAATCCTCTTCAATTTTGTGGCTTGTATAATCTTCTTTGCTAGATATAATCTGACTTCATTGTGCTGGGTTTGTGTAGTCTGCTTTGTTGGATTCATAACTTTATTTTTGTATAATATGCTTGCATAATCTGCTTTGTTGGGTTTGCGACTTCTTTTTCTTGTATTGTAACATTCTTCTTCAGTTGCTTTGCTTAATTTTGAGTTCTCTTTCCATTGAAGGGCGAGCGAGTTGTCACTGGCAATGGGGGTGGAGGAACGCATAGAGGAGATACATACTGAGTAGGTTGGTACCCAAATTCCTCCTTTGCAATTTATGTCTGAGTTTTGTTTCTGGAAATTTCTATTTTTGATTAAAAAAGAGGCTGATACGACAAAGGATGGCTCAACTTAGTAAATCAGTTATAATATAAGCAAATATGATTTTCTTCATTTACGCAAATGTAACACCTCAAAAATACTAATGATATGATTTACAAAAAACTGCAGCGGAAGACTTAACGATAGAAGATGCTACCACCGTCCTAATAAGAACAAGGCTTATTGAAACCATTTAATCTTGCAACTCATGTTCAAATCACAATATCTATTAAACTGAAACACTCCAAGACCAAAGTCTATAATAGTTCAACTTCAATACAATGAACTTAGTCATACCATGTGCTAACTCGCACTCTACACTACACAAGTATATTGAATATAGATCCAACTTGATGCTGAGGTCGTTCACAACATTCATGCTATGCTGAATCCACTGTGAACATCTAATAACTCCCAGAGCTTGCTAAATAGAAAAACATGTAATACTTCATCACCTAAAATGGAAAGCATGAAAACAATTGGAAAATGTGGGCTAAAACCTAGTACATGTATTCCTGTATTATACAATGAGTGTAGAAACACTGTTGATGGGTACTCGCCTTTGCAATTCATTTAGTTCTCAATAACAATGAAAATGAAAGTAATATGAAATTGAATTGCTCATTATTATCTGGATGTGAACCCCTTGCAATGGTATGATCTATACATAGGTGTACACCTGCCAATCTAATCAAGAATTGGCTTAAAGCCGCGCGGGTAAATGATGGGCTGACACCCTATAGATGATAACTAACGGGGTCACAAGTTAAATGGCGAATCGCTATATAAACTGATTTATTGAGAAACTTATTAAGAATTTTAACTTGATAAACACATTCTGCTTTCTGAAAATACAGACAATGGACGTACCTTGAGTATTTAAAAAAATATCATCTGACTTGATAAATGTCATCTGTTTCATAAATGTCATCTGACTTGATAAATATGTTCTGACTTGACGACACTTATGCATAACGAGGAATGATAATTAGGCGTCGACTCTGTTTCATAAATGTTATTGTAGGTATATGTAGTCAGTAAATGATCCTTACTCACATAATTGAGTAAGTAAAAGTATGTGTAATAGAAAATGAGTAATTAAATGTTATATACATAACTAGGGTATTTCAATATAACTTCAGAACTGAATTAATGAAAGTAATTAAATCTGATATACAGTAAACGAAAGTAAAACAAACCACAATGAGACAAATGAGATTACAAAGGAAAATGTCTTGATGGTGACAAATGTAGCATTTTCTGAGACAGATTGTTGATACGGGCTTAAGGCTCACTGATATATAGCTTGGTTCAAGATAACAGTGAGTACACTAGATTGGCTTGATAAATACGTCTAATACATTCTGAATTGAGTAAATAATAAAGATTTAAGGTCAAGAGAGATATGTCTTGGTTCAAAATAGCATAAACTGCAATAACTTAGTTAAATAAATATGGTTTCTAAGTCAAAAATTCTTTCCCACCTCCCATATTTCATTCACAAGTCCATTAAATATAGAATTCCATCCCAATAAGTCATTGAATTCAATAGAAGCTATTAAGCTCACTAAACTTGGTATTTTCTTTGTAAAATTTATAATTGATTTAATGCTCATAAACAAGCTCCCAAATTACATACTGTCTTCTTCTTTCACATTAATCAAGCTAAAAGCTCCATAAAAGTTCATGAATTTTTATTCCCACCCTTAAATGACCTTACTTGGCTCAAAATAAACAAAATGAGTGCATGATCAATCTCACTCAATCTTTATTATTGCTCGTTACACAATTACTGAAAATGCTTCCAAAAATCGCCAAACTCAAAATACTATCGAAATTCATGAAATCTTATAGGAAATTCACAAATAATATGGGTAATCTACAGTAAATGTTTTAGAGTTTTCCTGCAAGTATACGCTGCACAGAAATTACAATAACAGCCCAATTTGCACTAAAGTAGGTTGGTTCACTTCAAAAATTCATAAATTTCACCCTTGACTTCAAATAGAGACCTAAAACCCCAATATGGAAAGATTAAGAAGTCCTAAAAAACTTTCATTAGTAACACAAAACATGATTCTCACAGTAAGGTTCCCAAAATGGGGCTAGAACATAAGTGTGTCTGTTTTGGTTGAACCTGCGCAGTTCTAGCAAAACAGCCATAACTTTTTCCATAGAACTCAGAGCAAGGTGATTCAAATGGCATTTGAAACATAACACACTAAACTATCTACCCACCAAAAATCATAAATTTTTAGTTGGCTGATAATTACCAGTTTAATCTCAAAGCTACCCCTATTTTCTGTCATTTTCAGCCCTCACTGCTTTTGCTTTCTCCTCTTTTTTGACATAAATCCTCACTTGCAATTATTCCAAATCACTAAAGACATCATCATAATGATCAATAAGACCAAAAATTATAAATCATATATCAAATAATACAAATCCATCACTTGACTTAAGCTAACTTGATCATTACAAACCCTAACCCTAACATACTTCAAGCTCAATTCCACGATGATCAACATCCCCAACGTCAATAGGATTTGCATGATAATATCTATTTTGATCTCATAAGTATGAATCATAACTAAAACAATCATAAAACCAAAAATACATCATTCACAACATTGAATCCACTTTTTGTATCAAAGATCACAACAAACAAGTAAAACAAGCTCAAACTCATACTTGCTTAAATTCAAGTCACTTGATCATGCTCTTGATCAAATACCCATAACTTTGAACATCTCCAAACTCAATAAAAATTGCATAATAACTATCAATTTGATTATATAAACAATAATCATAACTAAAACAACCCTAAACACTCAAAATAGAACAAGTTAGAGTCTTGGGTATACCTTCCTTTAGGCTTGAATTAGGAAGAGGAAGGAGCTGTTTTGAGTAATTTTGGTGATTGGACATGATAGCTGGCAACAAGGGAAAGTTGGGGTAGTCGGGAGGTGACCGAAAAAGTGACCGGAAGCTACCAAAACTGGCGACACAAGGGGTAGCAGCTGCTGCCCCTGTTTTCTACAGAGAGTGTAAGGTAGAGAGAGAAAACGGAGAAGAGAAATGTGTGTCTGAGTGTTTTACTTGGCTAAGAATGAATGAAAAATTACTTGGCTGATTTTTAAACCTTCAAAAATATCCTTTTGCTAACTAAAATTAGGCACAAATGATAACAATTAACTTAATTTAATTGCACCAAAATTTTTGGGCCAAAATCTGAGCCCAATGGAATTGGGCCACAATTTAGGTCCAATGAATTGGGCTAAAATAAATGAATTCGGCCCTAGTTTTTTTCCGTAGCTAAAACTTAAAATTTTATGACAATATGAAAAATAATTTAACGCTCAATCATAATTATCAAGGCCTACTATCGATTCACTTGAAATTTAATCAATCAATGAAATTTGAATTAACAATCAATGAAACTTGAATTGCGAAATGGGACCCAAATGAAATATCCTCCAACCGAGATGATTAAATACGATAAATGAAAGCAGAAAATTTAAATGATGTGAGGTAATTCGGTAAATATATAAATTGACTGTAATTGAATTAATAAATATGATTTGGTTAAACAAAGAACCATGAGTGATTAAATCAATAAATATAATTAATTAAATAAATAAATACAATTTAAATAAATAAATATGAGTTAGGGTTGGGTTATTACAACAAAAGTGGCAAAGCTCTCATGTATGCATGTATTTGAAGGGCAAACAAAAGCTATTGGGCTATGTTAATGACTCTGAGCCAGTGATAGCAAAGAACAATGAGATAAAGAAATGTTTAGGGATAATGCATAGCTAACTGTGAGTAGTGGGCATTGCTGATTTGAGGGTTTCGAAGAGAGAGAAAATAGAGGCAGAATTTTAAGGTTTTGTGAATGTTATTTGGCGTCTTCTTTTAATGTTACCTAAGCAAGGTGAATATCATCAGTATGGCAAGGATCATGGCACAACCATTGAGATATTGGTGGCTAATTTTATGACCAGTCAAATTAGCTTATCATAGTGAATAGTTATACCAAAGAGAAAGAAGATATGCTTATATCAACAATTACTTTTAGGGATTCCCAAATTAGTTGCTAGCTTTTCTTGTAATTTGAAATTGATGTTGATGCGAAGAATTGCTTATTTGCTGACATTTCATTGGATTTTGTTGGTTCATTGTATTATCTTGTTTTGACTTAATGCTTTTGTGGTAGTAAGTATGCTTCCATCATCAAGTTAACTGTGAAGTCAATTTTTAATAAGTAGGAGCTAAACAATTGTAGCTAGAACCTTATATGATGTTGCTTATACTAATAGAGGCCCAATAGCCACAACCTTGTATGATGTTGCTTATAGTAATGGAGGGTAAAATCTCCTCCTTTGCTTTTGCTTGTTCAAGTAGAATAATGTGCATACACTATTTGTATGTGCTTAATGACATCATGTATAATATATATAGTAGTTGTGGAGGTTTTTTTTGTTATTTTAAATTTTATTATTTTCATCGTTTGGTGTGTGGATCATGCATAAAAATGTATTATACATATAGGATATTCCTATAAATATAATTATTTCATTAAGCTTAGAATGCCCATTCAAGAATTTATACATGAAATACAATTTCAAAGCAATTTATTTATTGATATTATAGACATGGTCTTCATATCGAAATGGTGTTTAAAAGACACTACCAATAATGTCTATATGTAAATTGTTGCTGGAATGTTATAATACGTATGAATTTTTAAATTGTCCAAGTTGGATAGTTTAGGACCCTATGATATTTGATTGTTTGGCTACAAAATCATTGCATATGTTATGAAGATATTGGTTAGTATTTCCTCGTGTTCTGTAGGTACGATTTTGGAGGTGATAATCATATGTTTGCTTCATCTTCAAAATTCATAATTCGGAGAAATACGGGGTGCTGATGAAATTTTCCCTCATATATGCAATGGTTTAGCTAAACAAATCAAATATTATATGAATCTTAAATGGGTTTTGGGACCACCTACCTTCGTAGAAAGGGATAAGATCATATCATGCCATATCATTTTGTATGTTGATTATTTGTTTTAATTATTACTTGATAACTAAATAAAACATCCAATTCCTCAAGGTAGATATTTTGCCAAAAGTAATTGCATATTATTAAGAGTGTAGTGATAATTAGCATTGTAACTCTAGGGTAAAATATGTTTCCTTATATCAAAAGTTGTTAATTTTCGAATGCAGTAACGAGAACAAATCGAGACTGGATGTATAAGAAACTTGATGGGAATTATTTGAGTGAGGAGTTTGTGGAAAAAGTTGATAAATTTATTAAGTTTTCTATTAAGGAAGAGCATTTTAAAAAATATGAGAAGCTTAAATGCCCATGTGATAAATGCTGGATGTGCCTTACTTAGATGAGGATATTGGAAAGCTACACCTCTATAAGTATGAGTTCTATCCAAATTATTATCAATGGACTTACCATGGTGAGCTAAATGCTAATTTGGAAGTTCAAAGTAGCACGTCTATATCAAATAGGGTTGAAGGTAACCAAATGAGGGATATTATTATGGATGCTTCAAGCCCGTCTCTTCTACCTGGGGCAAAGACGGATTGAGTCATGTTGAAGAGGATCCGAATCCTGAAATAAAGGCTTTCTTTGATATGATACAGCTGCTGAGAAGCCATTATATGATGGTTGCCAGTCATCTCTTCTATTAGTTGCTGTAAGAATAACAAATCTCTAGTGTGAAGACAACGTTCCCAATAGAGCGATTGATGGTTTTGCCACATTAGTGAAGGATATATGTCCTAATGATAATAAGATCCCTGACACTTTCTATGGTACAAAAAAGTTGCTTGCCGGTCTTGAGATGGCATATGAAAGAATAGATGTATGTACTAAAGGGAGTATGTTATTTTGGAAGGATGCTGCCCATTTGGATAGATGTGAAGTGTGTCATGCAGATCGATATCTTAAGAAGAGATTAAGTGGTAAGCTAATTGCAAAGAAGCAAATGATTTATTTTTCTATTATGCCAAGGTTTCAAAGACTGTATGCAATAAAACATGTTGTAGAGCAAATGAGGTGGCATTCGGAGAATCCGCATATTGGTGGCTCCCGATGCAGAGGCATGGAAACATCCTGATGATGCTTATCCCTCATTTGCAGCTAAGCCTCGCAATGTTCGACTCGAATTATGTACAAATGGCTTTTTTCCATTTGGTCAATTTGGGCAGACTTACTCTTGCTAGCCGGTTATTCTCACACCATATAATCTTCCACCTTGGCTTTGCATGAAAAAGACATACATGTTCTTGAGTACGCTTATTCATGGCCCAAAAGCACCTAAAGGGAACTTCGACATCTACATGCGACCTCTTATTGAGGAGTTGAAGCAGTTGTGGAATAATAGAGTTCAAACATATGATATATCCAAAAAACAGAACTTTATAATGAAGGCAGCTATACTTTGGACTATAAGTGATTTCCCCACTTACGGTATGCTATTTGGGTGGATGGTGGCCGGAAGGCTAGCATGCCCGTATTGTATAGAAAATACGAAGTCATTTAGGCTATAGTACGGCAAAAACATTCATGGTTTGATTGTCATCGTCAATTTCTACCTCATGAGCATTCGTTCAGAAAGAATTAAATTGCCTTCTACAAGAATAGGGTCGAAGAGTCTGACCCCCCTCCTTTGTTGAACGGAGAACAACTGTGGGATCATGTTTCTAAGTTGCCGAAAACTATCGATCATTGTGGTAAGACTGCTATGTATGGAGTGGAGCACAATTGGACCAAACAAAGCATTTTTTGGGAACTTCCATACTGGAGTAAGTTATTGATTCGTCATAATTTAGACATCATGCATATAGAGAAGAATGTGTGTGAGCAAATAATCTAGATATTAATGGATGTTAAGTGCAAAGCAAAAGGTGATGTTAATGCTAGAAGAGATTTAGCTGAGCATTATAAGTGTCAAAAGTTACATGTACAAGCCACTAAAATGACTAGTGGGGAACAAGTGACAATGCAAAGTGCCCCATTTGCCCTTAACAAGGAGCAAAAGAAAGCTTTGTGTGAGTGGATAAAGAACTTAAAGTTCCTGGATGGTTATACTTCGAATTTCAGTAGGTTCGTAGATACGCAAGGTGATATGCTTTATGGCTTAAAAAGTTACGATTATTACATTATTATGCAGACGTTGTTGCTAGTTGTGTTGAGGGAGTTGCTAGCTACCAATCTGTAGAAAGCAATTATAGAGATCAATCAATTTTTTAGGGATCTTTGCTCTTCACAGATTGACATTGATGATATGATTTGTTTGGAGAAAAACATCCCTAAAATTATTTACAAATTAGAGAAACACTTCCCTTCTGTGTTCTTTAATGCTATGAAGCATCTGCCTGTCCACTTGCCATATGAGGCTAGAGTCGGTGGGCCTATTCAATACAGATTGATGTATCCTTTTGAAAGGTAAAAATATATATTAGATTGACATCTGTACCTTTCATGATTTATATGTTAATTTTAAGATTTTGTTGATAATAATATAGGTTTCTCCATCACCTGAGATGTAAAGTTGGGAATAAAGCTTGAATTGAAGCCTCCATTTGTAATGCATATTTGATTAAGGATTCTTACCTATTACTTTGGTGACAATATTGACATAAAAGCTAGAGATGTAAGGCGAAATGTTAGAGGTGGCATGGAGAGGAGTAACCCGAATATCCCTGCCATCTTTTCTGAAAACGTTGGATATGCAACCTCCAAGAGAAACTCTAAATATCTGAATGATGAAGATTATCGTCTTGCTTATCAATATGTCCTTTCCAACTGTGAATTATTGAGAGAGTATGAAAGGTATGGGATTTTTAATGTTTTGATTAATATTGTAGACAAGTAATCATTAGTCGGTGATATTTGAGTCATTTTATATTATTTGTTAATAAATTAGGTATCTTGAGCAAGACATGTTGAAATTGAATCCAAATGTTCCCCTTTAAGATGTTTGGAGTAAGTTTAAGGACCAACTTCTTGATTGGTTAAAACAATATGAAAGTCATATGCAATAACCATAAAACATAATTTGTAATAATCTGTAGTGTACACCATATGTGACATGTGTTTTATATGTACAGGCATTAAACTCCAATATAACCGATGATATTATTAGGGCTCTTGCAATGGGTCCTAAGAAAGATGTGTACGTGTGGAATAACTATTAGATTAATAACTTCAATTTTCTCACGTATGTGTATAGGAAGGATAAGTCAACTGTAAATTATGGGGTATTTGCCAGAAGTGTTGATGGAGTGGAGTATAATGGCTTTTTGCAAGAAGTCATGCGGCTCACCTATCTTGGTGCAAATGCTTGTTATAAGGCTATCCTATTTAAAAGTGATTGGTTTGACTCATACAAAGGTACAAATATACATAAACAGTATAAATATGATCCCTTTGTATTAGCTGCTCAAGTTCAAAAAGTATACTTTGCACCATATCCAAGCACCAAAAGTGATAAAAATGCCTGGTGGCCCATGTTTAAAGTCAAGGCTAGATCGACCATTGATGCTCAGGTGAATGACATGGCATTTCAGGAGGATGTGAATGACAATTCACCCACTTTATCTATGGTGGACTTGGAGGATGAAGAAATAATGATAAAGCATGCCAAACTTATGGAGGGAGATCATGAAAAAGGAGATTCCAGCTAAGATGGAGATGAAAGCGAAGATTAAGATGATAATGAAAATGAAGATCAATATCCGTACGATGATGAGAGTAAGGATGAAGACAACAATGGGGAATACTAATTAGGCAAACTTGCATTTTAGAGACAAGACTAGCTAATATTTTGTTTTTAGGATGTAACGTATTTTGGAGCACCTATGTGTATATTCACAACTAAGAAATCTTGCGTTCTTATATGTATTTTGATGGTTAATGTAATATTTATTTGCATTAATCAATAGGTTTCACACTTGTACTATTTTTAGTGTCATTATTAATTTGTTTATTGCAATATAATTTAACTAATTGTTTCTTAATTGTTTTATAGATGGTATCAGATTCACAAATACAATCCCGTTCAATATTTGGCCGAGATAAACGGAGAGGAACAATTGGTGAAGATAGAGAGGGTCAAAATGCTCTTGTTGATTAAGATGAAGATGCGGCCGCCATCACAACCACTTAATCATGCAATGATAACCCATGGCTCATCTGATGCAATGGGCAATCTAGGTGCAAGAGAGGTTCTTTCCCTAGAGGGTTTATGGTTAGTACACCAAAATGTGATGTACTTTGTGGGAGGGCTTCTACATTGTAGTCATTTTTTCATATGTTATAAGGTTGTTTTCTTAATATAGGTTTGACGATAACAAAGTATCTCATCAAAGCACTCTAAGTATAAAACGCTACTATAGGACTCCTTACACATGTTGGAGGGAGATGCTATATCACATCAAAGCCTTTTGGTGGAATGCATTAAGAGTATATCTATATATGAACATATGTATATTTTTAACCAATATTTGTGGACTGATTTTTGGTGACCAATGGATAAATTCTCTAGCTTTTGTTACATAATAATGGAAATTACATTTCCGTCACTTGATGTTGCGTTGACATAACTTAGTTAACAGAGGGCAGCAAGACCAAACACTCGAATTAGGTGGTACAGTTTTTCATTTAAGATACTTAATTGTTATTCCATCTAATTCCATGACTTATAATTATAAATAAATCTAGGATCGATACTGATGGACAGTTGAGTTTTTCATTTAAGATACTTAATTGTTATTCCATCTAATTCCATGACTTATAATTGTAAATAAATCTAGGATCGATATTGATGGACAGTTGAGCATGCGTCTCTTGTCAAGGAAGCATATTGGGAGAAAGGGAGAAATTGTCTTAAAGATGTGGTGCGTAAAGTGAGTAAGAACAAACCAACTGATGTGATACCCTGGCTATCTCCTGATGTGCAGCGGCAGTTGCTGCATCACAAGCACACCAATGAAGGTTTTCTGAAGAGATCAAGGCAATCCAGGCTAAACAAAATCACTGGCCCTAAAGCTGAGACTCATCACACTCAAGGATCCATTTCAACTGTTGTAATTGCAAAGAAGATGGTACAAATTAGCTTTTCGTAGGTTGCATTTTGATTATATCATGTTATTTATAACTATTAATTACATACTTGTTTTTGCAATTTATTGATATAGCGAAAAGGTGGGAGACAGTCACTACTGCTAAACTGTTTTCCAATGCCCATACAAACCCCAAGGACAAGACTTTTGCAGATGATCGATCAGGCTACATGGGTATGCATCAAACCAATTCATCTTCCCTTCTTTGGTTAATCTATTACCTTCACATTAATTAAGGGTCAATATTGAACACTAGCTCGTTCAGCTTTGGGTATTTTTTAAAGTCGATCCTTTTTCCTTTTGAACCCGTGATGATCCACTGAGGCTTGAATGCACTGTTCAGCTTTGGGTAGCTTATTTAGGTTTGAGTTGGTTCAGCTCAATGCATAACCTAATTAAGCTCCTTCTTGGAAATGCGTTTTACATTCAGCTGTAAACCTTACCCTTTTTCCCTTAGTACCTTGATACTTCAGTATACTGATCATCACTGCTGGGCAAATCTTCTGGCTACTTGTTGAAGAGAGCTTTTCTTTTGATTGTGAAGCATCTTATGATTAGTTTGTCATGGGGCATGCTATATGGCCTTTTGACATAGCTTGGTGGACCTCTATTTTTTGGATTTCCTCCCTGGTCCTCTCTCTGTCTTCTATCAGTGACAGTGGCTGCAAGTACCCAGGATTACTTTTTCCCATACATTTTTGCTCACCTTCATCTTCCCTGATTTTCCATGTACTTTGAAATTCCATGCAAGGGCTATTGTATGATTAGCAGGAAGTAGTCTTAAAGCAGTTTTTTTTTCGCGTTTTCTTTTTTTGGGGGGGTTTCAGTGATATACTTAGTTTTCTTTCATGCACGATATGCTTCAGGTCTAAAATATAGTGGAATATTGTGAGTTACTAATTGTTTTATCCTATTTCTCTCTACTCGATTTGATGCGTGTTGAACTTGGATTGAAAATTTGCCTTGTTAACCATTGTAGATGCATCTGATTACTGGTTGGTTTTTTCGTATTTTTCATGCTTAAGTGATTTAGCTGCTTACCGATCCTCATGCAAATATCACGTTGTCTTACACTGTTATTTTGGATGGAATTAATTATACTTGATTTAGTTGCATATCTCTTGACTTTGTAAAAGAGCTTAATTTAGTTGCCAAGGTTACTGATTGCTTTATCCTAATTCTCATGCAAATATGGTGGAATATTGTAATTGAAATTCCCCAGAAATGTCTAATTCTTAAGGTGGCTGATCTATTATTGTAATTTTTCAGGAGAAATACCAGTTATTGAAATTGTAAAACAAGTTCCCCCATTAGAAGAGGATAGTAGTCTTTTCCTAGAGGCAGTTGGGGGATGGAGCGAGAAAGGCACCATCTATGGGCTAAGCAACAGTGTCAGTCTTTTCTGTGAGAAACCTACTAATACCGCCATTGCCAACAAGCCTTCTTACACTCCCTCTATCATTGCACAACTCCAGACTGAACTAGATTCGATGATGACTGAGCTGAACTCCACAAAAAATGAAATACAACAGCGTGCTTCAAGGGAAGAGCAGCAATGGAAGATGGCAGAGTAGCAAAGGCATATTAAAGAACAGCAAAGACAGATTGAAGAGCAGAAACAAAGGATGGAAGAGCAGAAACGAATGATGGAGGCACAATGTAAGATGATGGAGGATTAAAAACAAGTACTACTAGATATGCAATCCCAAATGGCGTTCAAGTCAAGTTTGCTTGGTCATCCATCTGACCTTCATGATTCAGAAACGTAGGTTGCCTTACATGCATATATGCACAGCAAGACGCCTTTGAGGATTTGACTTTTGGGTGCTTTGGATCTTTTGGTATATGTATGTGTTCACTTTTGTAGATCTTCCCTAAGGCTAGTAAATATGCTTTAGATCAAATCAATATGGGGTGCTTTTGGAGTATTACCATATTTACTAACCTTAGATGTTAGTGTGGGTTATCGAAACAGTCCCACACCTTTTGGAATCAATAGTGCTGGAAATTCTGGACCATCAAATTGCAAATCTTGTAGGAAATTGTGGGCTGGCAAATTGTAGATCTTGTTGGAAAGCTTCTACAACTAGGTATTATGCATTTTAATTGTAAATCTTGTAGACTTGTTAATGATGTTTTCATATCGAAAGTGTTATCAATTATGACAGGGATCAAAATAGGCAAGCTAATGGTTATTGCTGGAAAGTGTGGGCTGGCAAATATTATGAATTACAACAGGGGTTATCAATTTGGCCATCACACTTTGTTCTACAAGTCTACAAAGTTTCAATAATTAGAAACCGATGACTTTAATCGGTTTCTAAATATATGTAGGCTCAGTTTGAGAAATATTACAAACCGGTGCCTTTAATCGATTTCAAAAAATTAGAAACAAATACATAGGTTTGGTTCAAAAATATTAGAAATCGATACACAAGTTTGGTTTCAGAAAATTAGAAACCATGACTTTTAATCAGTTTCACAAAATTAGAAACCGATGACTTTTGGTCAGCCTCTAAATATTAGAAACCGATGGTTTTTATCAGTTTCTAACGTTAGAAACTGATGGCTCGAATCGGCTTCTAAAGTTTAGAAACTGATGTCTTCATTCAGTTTCTACATATTAGAAACCGGCAACATGCCGGTTTCCAATCTTGGTTTCAATTTTAGAAACCGAAGCTAATTCATTTTCGAATCTATTTTGCTACCAAGCTTCCGGAAATGGTTTCCAATCAGTTTCCAATGGGGTTTAGAAACCCAAAAAATCAATTTCTAAGCGCGTGTTTTCTTTTAGTGGCTTACCTATGTTATATCTAGTGCATATGCTTAAAGTCTTGTCCTTCTAGACGGCGCTAACGCCCCAATAATCGGGTTTATCAGTTTTAATTAAGACTTTAATAAAAAAGTATACAAACAGTGCGACATGCGCATTGGGCATGCTAATCACATTGATCAAATTGAAGATTAAGAGAATTGGTTCAAAGCTCAGTTAAACTTCAAACGGATAGAGAAGATAGGGTAAGGGTGCAAAAGTCATAAACATAGAGGGCATTTTTGTAATTTGGGAAATTTGTAATATTCTTATGCAAAGGTGAAGAGTATAAATGATAATTCTAAAAGTTTAGGGGGTACAAATAAATTTATCAGAACCTCAAGGGAGGTAAAATAAATGAAGATTATTCCTAAACAAATGCTCATCTTTTACCAAGCCAGTGCTTATTTTGTTTGCTATAGGTTTTGTAACTAGTTTATTGGGAAAAAAGGAATAATAGTTATCGACATAAATGATTATCAACATTTGAAATGCACATAACGTCAATAACCATAGTTCTTATTGGAAATACTTAGCTATTTATAAATAACTAATTATCAACATTTACAAACTCACCATATTAGTAATATCCATACGAGTTAAATGCTTATCATAATATCGAGTAAATGCTCATCATTGTAGCAAAGAAATTTTTATCTTGATCAACAAACATTTTGTGTCACGTTTGTGGTGTCTTCTATTAAAAGCATGTGCAAGATGTCATAGTGGAGTTGTACTTGAATTTATAATTATTTAATTCAAAATTCAAACAATTTGATGAACCTAAAGCATAACATCTTAAAACTACTCACATAATGAGCATAGATAGGTATAAAAAAATATAGAAGTGGAAGAAGATAACTTTAACGTATAAAAACACAACAACTACTGTAATATTTTTGCATAAGAATATGCATATATAATTAAATTTTAACAAGAAAATAAATAAAGGAACTAAATATATAGAAGAGGATGCAAGAATCATTTGAACTGAATTGAAAAGCAAAAGGATACAAGAACCATGTAAAATGAAAAAAATTGAAAGTGCGGAGCCAAAAAGAAAAAATATGAATTGAGATCGAAAATGCAAAAAAAAAAAAAATTGAAAATAGTGAGCAAAATAGATAAGCCAAAAAAAAAATGAATGACATAGAAAAAACAAACATTGTAAGTGGCAAGGAACATACATTAGTAGCACAATTAAGATGAAATTTTTTCCATAGAAACAACTAAAAAAAGATAAGAAAAGATAAATAAAAAATAAACATTGAAAGTTAGACGGAGAATAAATTAATAGCACAACTAAAAAAAGAAAAATTAATAATTATACCTATGTTCAAATTCGTCACCAGCTCAAAGAAAGGAATGCTAAAGGGCTCGAGACCAACTATGATGGCTTTAGTACAATATATGTTGTGGCTTGAATTAAATATTAAAATAGTATAATCCTGAGCCTATCCTGCAACGTTGGCCTAGAACCTTAAAAACTTACTATAAAGAGACAAACAAGCTCAAATTGTAGAATGAGCCCAAATTTAGTTACATTTTTGTAATTACTGATACATATAATATCAACGGGCTTATGTAGTACTGTAAGTCAAGGTTAGGGTAAAATTTTCCCAAAACAAACTCCTGAGCTCCATTTGATCCTTAGAAAATTGGGTAGAAAAAAAAGTTGAAAATAAAAAATATGAAAGAAAAAAAGTAATGTGGAAGTGATTTTTTTCTCTCTTGTTTGGATTAAAGAAAAAATACAAGAATTTGGGTGAGAAATTTGAACATTGATGAATTATCTGAATCATGTTGATGCCATTTAAGTAGTGCAAGGTTCGAGGATGTTAGCAATTCTTTTGGGAACTTTTCTCAAACTTTCCTCACAATTTTATAAGGAAAATTTTATGACTTGTTTCTAACAATTTTTCCACCTAATTTTCCTCCATATTTTTTTTCTTTGTAATTTTCTATAAACCAAACACAAGAAAAAAGTTACTTTCCTTTTTTTTTTTGGTGCAAGGAAATTATATGCTGAACGTTAACCGCATCCTTTATAGGCCCTTACAAAGGAGATAAAAGATGGTTGATTGCATGGGAAGATAAAAGATCAGGCCCTTACAAAGGAGATTATATGCTGAACGTTAACCGCATCCTTTATAGGCCTTTAGCTTTTGCCAATTAAAAAAAGCAACAGGTAATGGTTACCTAAATGAGATCAACGACTGGCTTGTAGCTAACGATATCAGATTTAGACAAGGTTAAAACTGATCCGATTCGAAAATTTAACCCGAATTATCAGTAAGTTTCGATTTTTGAACACAGTTTTCTCGATCCGAATTAGAAATAAACCAAACTTGAAAAATCTGCAAATTAGCGGGTCAATCCCCACTTGAACCTGAACCCAAACTCGAACCCGCCAGTTTGATCCGAAAATTATATCTTTTTTAAATTTTTCTCTAATTTACCCCTTAAAAATAATAGTTAGTCATTTTTATCGAATAGTTTAAAAAGATATTGGCCCTGTTTGGCAAACAGCTTTTTGAAGAACTTTTTGGCCAAAAAGAGCTTTTTTGACCAAAATTAGCTTTTTAACCAAGTGAAAAAGCTAATTTAGGAGTCTGGTGAAAGAGCTTTTTAAAAAAGCTTTTTTGGTCCAAAAAGCTAATTTGAAAAAGCTAATTTCATTACCTTTTTGGAAGAGCTTTTTAAAGAATTAACTTTTTATCTCACAACTTTATCAGAAATAGCTAATTTTACCAAACAGTTTTTCAACAAACAACTAATTCAAACAGCTAATACAAACAGCTAACAGCTAATACAAACAGCTAACAGCTAACAGCTGTTTGCCAAACAGGGCCAATATATAACTACTGCATCTCTTTACAAATTAAACAATAACAACCTTTCTTTCCCTCTCTATTATTTGAAAATAACATCTTATGAAAATGAAACAACGTTTGAAATGGGTATCAAATTGCCTGAAATAACCTTGGCTAGCTTGGAGTTAATAATATTAGATTGCAGATTGCTTGCTTATTTAAACGGCCTTGGAGAAGAGAATTAAAAGAGATAGCGAACAAATTAGGGAGCGAAAAGCATAAAATATTGATAGTAAGTAATTTTCATAAAGGATAATACACCACCAATACAGATTAGTTTAAGTGGTTTGACACTTGTTCCCTGCAAGTAAGGTCTCGGGTTCGAGTCTTATGAATAGAGAAAATCTATGATGGGTGAGTTCTATATCTTATTGGGCCAACAGTAACTCAACTCTAGTGAAATGGAAGATTCAAGACCCAAAAAAAGAAAAAAAATAGAGGATAATACAGCTTCATCTATGATCTCTTGAAGAAAGGAAAATCATTTTACACGCAGGACGACTAAAAAGCTCAATCTAGAATACTTGATTTAGTAGTCATTCTTCTGATTTGAACTGCACAACCCAAAACGAAGAAAATATCATAATCGTAATGACAATATTTAAAAGTATAATTCTCTTCTGTTTTGAAAATGCCAGATGAGCAATTCCCTACCTGAAAAGCTGGAAGGAGTTTTCTGTTCAGCAATCCAAAGACCGATGTGAAAAATAGAAGCATGACAACTCTTGCATGGACCAAGTTCGGGAACATTCTTTGTTTTGCCTGGAAGACGCCAGGTGAATTAGTTGTTTTTCCTTCCTTTTGGTTAGGATTTAAATAATATTCCTTATTCATCAAATTCTGGTTATTCTGACCAAGTCATGAAAAAAAAAAAAAATATCTGTCATGGATTGACAGATCAGACCGACATCATCAAATTAATAAAATAAAAAATTTTCTGTAGTTTATATTCACCGATGACTCGCACATTGATCTTGTTACACTTTATTTTAGTTAATCCAACTAGCACCACGTATGACTTGATATATTCACCCCTAAACTTATGCCTTTGGCATACTGTTGCATAGTTAAGTCGCTCCTGCACTGGTGTCTATAGATATCACTCTAGGTTAATTAGATATATGGAGTTTTTTTTGTCTTTAACAGCCTTTGGGTTTTCGATATTATTTTTTTCAACCATGTCATATTTAACTTAATTTTCACCGCCTTTGATCTGTCAGAATAATTTAAAGTAGGATCTGAATCCGATTATAGATGACGTGGCAAGATAGTATGTAAAAGGGGACTTCCTTTGCCTAAGTTACCCCTCAATGAGTGCCTAGTACGTTTTTACTATGAAAAATGCTTAAATATACAAAACCAAAAATCTAAAAAGAAATCTCGAGTTCTTTCGTCAGTATGCCACTGACCTTTTTAAATGTGTCTAATATGCCACTGAGGTTCAAAAAAGGTCTAATATGCCACTGAGAAAATATAACGTATCTAATTTATCACTGCTGGGCCCTACAGACTGGCTACAACAGGTAAACTGGAAAGTGGAAAAAACAAATGAATTTAGGGGCTTCAATTTAAGCCCTCCCAAACTCTCCCTCCCTCGTTCATCTTCTCCCCCTAGCCCGAGAACCCCTTCCCTGAAGCAAACGCTAGAAATTCATCAACCATTCCAGGCAAGAACTCGCTAAATTGAACTCTCCCTTACAATCCACACTTGATTTCCCAACCCAGGCACCCAAAAATGTCTGGTTCAGCGGCACAAAGCCCAACCAATGCATGCAAATCATGCCCGTGTTTTTTTCGATTGTGAGAGGCTATGCAATTATGGTTTCAGACGCATGATTATTGCTAGCATGACTGTGAAGAATCCGATTCGAAGGTATGCTAGATGCAAACATTTTAATAAGCCTAGGGGATGTGATTTTTTTCAATGGGTGGACGATTCCCTCTATGACAAAGTGAGATCGAATGTGGTTGGTTTGATGATGAGAAACAAAAGTTTGATTGCGGAGAATGAGCAGATGATGAAGCTTCTGAAGGATTGGGAATGTGACAAACAAAATTTGGTGAGAATGAAGAAAAATAATATGGCTTTGAAGATGGAGGTGCAAGCATGCCATAACAGAGAGACGTTGGTGATTTGGGCTATGTTGCTGTTTGTTGTGATTGTTGCAGCTGGCTATGTTGTTGGTGTTGTGAGAATGACGTAGAGGACTGTTGATAGGAGTGGGAAAGTTCAGAATTTTTTTGGTATAAAATTTCATTTTTCTAATGCTCTGATTTGGGTTGGATGGTTTTGGGGGATAATTTGGGTTTGATGCTCTGATTCTAGTTATAGTGATATCAAATGTAGGTAATTTAGATAAGTTAGCAAGCACTGATTGTAATTGTATTGAAACTGGTTAGTTATGTTGTAGTGCAGTGGCAATGGTCTTTCATTGACCAAAGAAATGTATTTTGCTCACAATCACCGGAAGTTATGTTATGTTGTTGTTGCAATTGTTTACATCTTGACACAGTTACCCCAGTATTATTGATATTTGGCACATCAAGTAAGTTTTGACCATGGCAGTGCACATCAAGTGAGTTCTGACCATGGGAATGCTGCTGCTCAGTTTGCTTAAAAAGTATTTGCACAACTTAGTCGTTGCCACCAAGTGAGCTCTGACCATGGCAGTACCGCTGTTCAGTTTGCTTGAAAAGTATTTGCACAACTTAGTCATGGAGAAACCAAAAACAGAAACTAAAAATGGTCAAAAATGACCGAAGCACACCAGAATTGTGAACTAAAAACAGAGCCTAAAAATGGCAGCCATGTCTGAATTTAGAGCAGAATTAGAACTAAAAACAGAAATGAAAAATGGTGCATAAACAAATTGTGGATTAAAGCAGGCCAAAAGCTAAACTATTTACACACAAACATTTGCCTCAGTTCATATTGCAAGCAAGAAACTGAGGAAGAAGCTAAAGAACTGATGTCATACATCTCAGAAAAGAAGCCTCAGTTTAGATTTGAGAGGTCATACATCCCAAATTGTCAAAATTTAGCTCTCTTGTGTTGGAATATCCTCCTCGCTTTGAGCACTCCTTGGTGTTCTCTTGACTAGGAGCTTTCCCAATTGACGATGAACATAAGCATTACTAGCAGCAACAGATTCAATTGTGTCACCAACAGAAGCATCAGAAACGGCTGAATTATAAGCCAGTTGAGCAGCAACAGGTGCAGATTGAGGTGGAGCACTTGGTTCAGTTGCAACAACAGTACTTGAGCAAGTTGAACTTGGTGCCTAAAAAAAAAATAAATAAATAAGGCATTAGCATAAAGCCAAAGAGGCACTAAGGTAAAAATATAAAGATTCTTAGCACCTTATGCTTGCATGTCTTCTTGCATGGCCATAGCAGCCACAAGTAGAGCACTTGGCTGTCCCTCCAGCTCTAGGTACAGTTCCATATGGCGTGCGAGATCTTGTTTCCACTTCCTCCAACTTGCTTATGAAACTACAGTAACCTCGCTTTTTCTTTTTGAATTTAGGGGCAACAATGGGATCATATTCTGATGGAGCCTACATGTTTGAACCATTACATGGTTGTAATGTATGTGTAATAACTGTTTCTTAGCATCTCAACGCTATAGTAGCCATGGATAAATGGGGTTGGATTTAATTTCTCCTCTCTCATCATTGGTAAGGCATGACAACAAGGAATTCCAATCAACAACCATGCTACACACACTATAAAAAAAGTGATCTGTAGTAACAGCGACTTAGCAACAAACAAATAAATCTGTTGGTAAAGGTTGGTATTTGTAAAAAACATAATTTTATATTGAAATAGAGATGTTGGGTTCAGGCGCCAAAAAGGAGTCCCAATATTTACAACATAAGGTAGTTGTTCTGATGGTATTCTTTCTGTAGTCCAACATTTTTTTCTAATGAAATTTTCTGTTGGTATTATTAGTTTAATACCAATAGTGTAATGTACATGTATGTTGGTACAGTTATCACAACCAAATTTGCATAAAGATTGCGTTTAGGAGACATAGGCTTGTGTCATTACGCGGGAAAAGTTAAACAAATATTTTTTGATGTGTACTTCTTGTTAGTATTTTGAATATAATCACCTACACTATTAATTAGATAGTTAATTTCCTATGCATTAAAAAATCACTGAATACATATGGTAAGGTGTTAGAACGCCTTGAATCTGTTTTTTTAGCCCCCTTTTTACAGACCTAGTACGGCGGTCTCGCTGACCGATCAGCGAGTCGGGGTCCAGGGGTGACGCGCCCTGGTTTGGGGGTTCGGGGGCAACGCCCCCCAAATTGACGGCGTACGTGGTGTATGGGTTAGGGTTCATACTTTATCGTATTCGTTATAACATAAGGAAAGGAAACTAGTATTGAAAAAAATCACTACATAAACTGGAGAATACCCACCCATCAAATACAAAGAAATGAAAATAAAGATGTGCGGAAAGAAAAAAATAAAGAAAAAGCAAAAATTAAACAAGCAGCCAAGCACGAAATAATCACTTGTTATTTCTCAAACCGTTGCTTGAACCTTCAGCGCTTCCCTCTTTAGCCTCCACCCTCAATCTGCTCTCGGCCTCCTCATCGATTGACTGCTCCTCTTCTCATTTCTACTACCAACCGGCTGTTTGATCAAGCAAATCAATCAGAGTCGCCGCCCAATGCTTGGAATCTCCGGTAAGTTTTATCTTTGTCTTCTTTCTTTTATGGGTTGTGATTGCTATTGAAGCCCCTGTAATCGATTCCATTATGCCCCATGCTATATGAAGCATTACAAGTCTAAATGGAGAAGCACTTGTTTGAAGTAGAGAGCTTTGGTTGCAATTCTTGTAATCGATATGGAAAATTCTATTTTGTCGTCTGTCAATGCCCAGATTAAAGAGGTTTGTGGTGGTTATTGGAATTTTGATGCTTAGTGTTGTTTCAAGTTGTTTTTTCAAGTTGAAATTGCTGGCGGCCACCACCAATTTAACTGTTGTCTCAATTTTGAGTATTGCCTTCCTGGATGTGTTGGTGTTCATGAATATCGTAAGGAAAAGAAAAGTAAAGGAAGCTCGAGGTTAAGGAGGACTGAAGTGATAGTTGTATTTTTGTCTTGCTATTCTTTCGTGGCAGGACATATAGATAAAGACATTCTAATGTGACGAATTAGGTGATTTATGCTCAGCACTTGCTTATCTCTGTCCTGATTTGTTTGTGCTGTTTGCTGCTTTCCTGAATGATGAGATCAAATTAACTATTGTAACTAAGAAAAGAATGAATTGGATCACCACTAAAACCTGGGCATTTGATTGGCTCATCTATGGCGCTCTATTTGTACTTTGCTGTTAGTTGTTCTTTGCCCATCTATGATGCTCTGTTTAGGTTATCAGATTCTTCCCTTCCATCTTGCCATCTATGATGCTCTGTTAAGCTCATCAGAATTAACTCATTTGTTTATGGGTGTACTGCTTTTTTCTTTTTATACATCATTATTGTTCATGACCCTTCACTGTTAATTATCTTCTTTGATGTTTGAATGTGAAATTAATTTTTGTGTTCCCTTAGCATTTGCTATACTCAATCACAAATCATTTATACTGACCTCATCAATCGTCCTAAATCCCTGTAGAAGTAAGCAATTTTTTTGGGGGGGGGCTGGAGTGAGGGGGTGGGGTTTGTGGTGCCAGTTTGAAATGGCTTCTATGGTTTAGATTGGGGAGGGGGGTTTAGTTTAAGGTGACTAGTTACACTATGCAGTGGGTTCAAACCAATTTACGTGCTAAAGAAGAGGTATTATGTATATCCTATTTATACTATAGCTCACTTTGATTTTAGGTAACTTATTTAGTATTTTATATACATTTTAGGAAAAAGGCAACAAGACAGATAAGCTTACAATATGGTTGAAGACTCATGCACCAAAAAAAGCTACAAAACTGGATGATGCTTGAGCTAGTGCAAAGGTATGAGTGTTTAATTTTATTTAATTTTTTTATTCATCTTATTTCTTTTTACTAATGTGTAACGTGACAGGAAGCAATTGAAAATGAGTTATCTCGTGCTGAAAAAGATTCACGTGATGATGCTACACGAGATGAAATTTTCAAAAAAGTTATTGGAGAAGACAAATATGGTTATGCTAAGACCTTTGGCATTGGGGTCAAAGTTCCTCGTTCAACTTCTAAAAGGTGCGCTTTAGAGGAAGAACAAGCTAAAAGAAGGAAAATCGAGCAAGAGCAACAAGAAAGTCAAGAAAAGATTGAACGTTTAGAGAATAAACTTGGATATGTCACCAATTTAATGAAAGTGCTTTTGAAGCACCAGGTATTCCTATATAAGATATTTTATTATTTGTTGATAAGCTAGACATAGTGGCCATATATAAAGCTTATATGTGGTATGCTTAGATATTTTATTATTTGTTGATGAGCTAGACATATATAGTGCCTGTTCGCTTATTGTTTAATGTTTGGTATACTCTGGGCGAGTGGCCCGTAGAGTTGTGGACTCCGGCATGTAGCTGTTGAGCTTGTTTCTATGTTCTTTTATACTTTTACTCGATGTAGGGAATTAATGTAAGGTTTTATGCCTGGGAAATAGTCAGTTTTTAGGAGAAACTCTGTCCGTTTCACCCCAGAATTTAAGTAGGAATTTACGAAATCGTTAATACTTCTAACCCTACGGGTTGGGGGTCTCACGGATGGTATTAGAACGAAGTTCTACGACCATAGGTCACGACCTTAGTCTTGCACTTCATATAGTTTTCTAGGAACGCATTTGTGATTACGTGCTATTGTGTGCAAATGTAGTTTTGGTATGAACATCGAGAGTCTTAACATGCTAAAACTAACTTTATTTTTGTGGATCTGGAGCATTGTCATTGTATTTTTGGCATTCCTTCTTTATCGTCAAGCTGGATGCCATGATGAACTCATTCTAGTTCTCTTTTCTATAATACATTTGACGTCGTGTTATTAAGGGAGAATGTCATTAGATGATTATAAATATTCTCTATTATCTCTTCTTAAGATTTATGTTTTTATGCTTGTTTAATAGGGAATAACAGAGGATGTTCTTTCTTCATTTGAGGAAGATGAGGATATTGATGATGACAATGAAAAAGGTCATGCATTTGAAGAAGAAAATGGGGAAGAAGTTGATGATCAAGAACAAAATGATGAGTCATAGTTTGAGTTCCCTTATGTGGTTAACTTTTGTCTTGACTTATCTTTTAGGTAAACCAAGTAATGTTTTTGAGTTTGCACTTATAGTTTGGACTTTAATTTCAATGGAAGCAATTGTTAGAGTTTTGTACTTATTTCTTATGAACTTTTAGTGAATGCATAGCACTTTTGAAAACTTTTAAATAACATTGTGCTTTTGTTTGGTTGATTCTTCTATTGTCGATAATTATTGTACCTATAGGTTTGATTATGTGTAGATGTATTCGTTGAAAAAAATAATTTATGCCACCAGTTAATTTAGCACCAACAGAAGCATCTGATGGTAACACTTCCCATCACCAACATATTATGCTTCTGTTGGTAACGCGATGACATTCATCCACGGATTCATTCTGTTAGTATTAAGGAGCAATCACAACAGATTGCAATATCTGTTGGTAAAACTAATACCACCACCACTTTTTACCAACAGCCTAGCAACAGATCAATATCTGTTGGTATAAGGTTTTACCAACAGTAAATGTACTTATTGCGACAGAACTATCCATGTTGGTAAAAACCACTTTTTTTGTAGTGACATGTGCAAGTCTTTCCAATATGTCCACCACAAATCCTTCACTACCATGCTTGACATCGTACACACCATTGCCTCCTGAGCTTGCTTGCCACCATCATGATTGACTTTTCTCCTTTTCTATCCTCTTCAAAATTGTAGGATACATCGATAGATCTAAACGGTAAGTAATCTTCTTCTTGGATGCAACCCTTCTAATGATTAAACGAAAAATGTCTTCCAACATGGTTACAATAGGCTTAAATCTATGCTCTATGATGAATGCATTGAAGTTCTCAGCCATGTTGTTATCAATTGAATCACATTTGGTATATTCTTTGAAGAAAACCCTACAAAAATGCTTGGGATCCTTATTTTATGATAATTGTCATGCACGAATATCAAGATCTTGCATTTCCTTCACATGTTTGTTGTAGTGCACTTCATTGGATGACTTTGCTACTTTCTAAACATATCTCTATACTCTAACCCTTTGTATTTCTTCTTCAAATTTGCATATATATGTCGTGCACATAATCTATGCTCGGCTTGAGGTGAGAAGTGTGCAATTGCATCAACAAAACCCTAAACAATAAATAACAACATAAATCTCATTAACTGTGGACATAAAATAATCATATGTAGGGTTAATTCTAAAAAAAAACAATATATCTCATTACCTTCTGTTGGTCTGAAATTATAGTCCATCCTACTCCATCTCCCATGTCCAAGTCATCATGTAAGAATTGTACAATCCAAGACCATGTCTCCTTACTCTATCCACATGTACCATGCCCCAAGGAATGGGGCACCTTTGGTTGTTGGCATCCCAACTAATAGCACATAGCAATTGGCCATTCCAAGGACCCTTTAAGAAACATCCACCCAAAGAGAGAACTTTTGTACATCCATGTAAGAATCCTCTCTTCAAAGTACTAGGGCAAATATAAATACTGTTGTAAATGTGTGTTTCTGTTTGTACGTCAATCTTCACAATTGAACCTACATTCTTCTGGAGGAGCTCAGCAGTATACGATCTTATCTTGCCAAACTATTGACTATAGTCCCCTAGGATGGATGCCAAAGCCTTCACTCGAGTCTTTACACATGTGGACATCAATGGCTTATAGTTCTGCTTCTTTTCCATAATATCTTGTAGCTCTTTCAACCTCAAATTTGGCTGCAATCTAAACTTCTCCCTATATGTCCGGGCCAACCAATCACTAGAAATCCTCCTCATACCCCTCTCAAAACTATAAGGTATACAAGAATGAGGAATAGGCATGTTCTTCATTTGAAACGATTTCTCCGCTTGCGGTCTTGAAGCAAACAAAGTCCACTCACACCCCTCTACTTTACAAACTAAATACAGTCTGCTCGTGTCACTCTTGACCGTCCTCAAACCATATCCATTATACATTTGATAATCTTCAATGCATTCCTTAAATTGCTTTTCTTCTACAAACATCATACCCACTTCCAAATGAATCCCATCTTTTGTTGCCCTTTCCTTGTAAGGGGGTATACAGTTGTCCTTCTCATTTTACCCTTTCTTCTTTTATTGTTACCATCTTCATCTGTTTCGCTACTGGGAGGGCTATTTCCATCATCTGAATCTTGGTAATTTGTCTCAAATGCATCTATATCATAAAAGACATTATTACTTATCAACTCAACTCCTTCATCCCTAATCGTTTCTAAATCAGCAAGATGATCCTTGTTCAATTTCTATTTTTTCTTTATTATTCTAGCAGCTTCTTCATCATCAACATCTAACCCGTACTCATTCAAATCATCATCAACCATTGCATCACTATCATCACTATCTGACTTTGTCTCATTATTATGCTTAACATACAAACAAACATATTCCAAAATTGAGCTTAAAAGACATAGCTCATTTACCTCAATATCACTGTTGATTGCCACTAAGCTCTCCTCAAAGCCCAAATTAGGCTTGCTAAGATAAATAGCTTTAATATTTCTCTTTGAATAGCCCAATGGAACAATATTATCTCTAATGTTGTCAACACTAAGCTTTTCTGCATCACACTCAAACTCACTGATATCTCCCTCACTATTTAGCAAATGTGGCATCCTTGGAAAACCACCACCACGATACACATGTAACACTACCTTCTTCGACATTCTGCAAGGAACAAATAAGAATTAAGACTAAGTTCATAAATCATTCACTCACAACATAAAGTATCAAGCGTTAAACAATTTATAATTCAATAAAGAGTTAAGGGTTTAACTTGTTCATGATCATATTGTGACATATTTAACTTGTTCATGTTTTTCCCATTTAATTTTACTGTGATCATCATTAAACCACTCAATTCATCATGGTGGACTTCATAAACTAAAAGATGCCTTTTTCATCAAACAAAAAACCATCTACATATCATACTAGACCCATCAAACAATACGAATCTAAACACAGTTCACCATCCTCATATCAAGCATGTTTCTTCATATAAATACAATACAACCAACACATTTGGATCAAGAACCATATCATACTTGAGCCATCAATAAATCATCGCATTTAAGCACACACTTGATCAATAGGTTTCTGGGAGTTCTTTCTGATCAAAGACCAACAAATTCGAATAATAAAGTATGGATTTAGGCTGATTACTTCAACGGTAATCATCTACCATGTTTTTAGGGTTTAGAAAAACCAAAGTTTAGGTCATAAGTGCACAAAGTTGTTGAAGGAGGAAATCTAGATCAACGTTTAAACATAATTTGTAAGTTTTCTTTTTTTTTTTTTGGTTCACCATTTCATTCTCTCAGTTTACCTGTTGTAGCCGGTCTATGGGCCCAATAGAGGCATATTAGATACATTATATTTTTTCAGTGGCATATTAGACAATTTTTAAACCTCAGTGGCGTTTTAGACACATTTAAAAAGGCCAGTGGCATACTGATCAAAGAACTTAAGAAATCTCATTTAATTATTTTTACTTGGATCTCATTTCTTTCTTCTTCCTATCCTTTTCTGTCATTCACCTAACTGAGGCTCCACCATAGCCAGTAGAAGATAAGCTTCGATTTTACCTTTTTTTGCAAAGGTGTGATTATTTAATTTTTGAGTTGGGGTCTCATTCCTTCTCCACAACCTTATCTCTTATCACCTCTAATTGTGATTGGCAGCAAGATCATAAATTTTGTTCTATTTTTTGGCTTTTGATGTAGGAAACAATGGCTGTTTCATCAAACCTTGGGTTACCAGCATCAAAAGTGAAAGTTTATTGCCCAAAATATAGACAATTAACTGAATTGGAATACCAGATTTCTAGATCTACAAAAAGAGTTCTTTGATTGTGAATTCCACAGTTGATCTTCAACATCAGCCTCACCCATGTCATATTCGTCCTACAATCACAGTCAAATTAATCCAATTCTGTCCAAAGTTCGCCACAGTCACAGCAGTCAAACCTCCTACAACTTGGATATTTGAAGTTATTTCCTTAAAGATCTCCAAATGCACCTAGATTTCATTCTCTTTCTACGTTTTTCAAATGACAAAGGGAAAGAGAATATGAGAAGAGGTTCTTAGCGAGATGAACATTCAGTGAAAGGGTGGTTATAAGGGGCCTTTAATCCATCATTCCATCGCGCCTAAAGAGAGAAAAAATCTACTTAGACAGGGTCATTAAATAGGGAAAACTGGTCACTCGTGTGAATTTTGCAAAATCTAGGAAGAATATCATTTTAATTACACACTAATGCTGGCTTAAGGGTACTGAAAATTAAGTTGAAAATTGCAAGATTAAAAAATGAATGATGGAAATACAAATGGCGCTAAAACACTATATGTTGAGTTCGTGAGTATACAACCACAAGAGGGGGGTGAATTGTGGTGTCTGATTTTCGCGTTGTAAATAACAAACACCCTACAGAGGTTGTTCTCAAATGACAAACACCCTGATAGCTTGTTTGCACGGGGTGTTCTCAATTATTGCAGATGCGAAAATCACCAAGATAAATGCGGAAAATAAAGCACACACAATTTTTACGTGGAAAACACCTCTAGCCCAACTGAGGTGTGAAAAACCACGACCTACCTCGTGTAGGATTTAACCACTTTCACTAACGGGCTTCACACGTTACAAATGTAACACACCTTGTTACAACTTGCAACCACGTAACCTTCTTCCCAAAGACAGGTTACACCACGTCCAACCTTCGCAAGATTAGACACGTCCAAGTCCACACGACTAGGACACACTCACTCACTTTTCTGATCCAAGATCAGGGTTACAAACACCTTACAGGGGGTGCTTCTCACTAAGCAGATGTAAGGTACAATGAAGATCCTATTATGCCAAAGGTTTGAAAACTCAAATCAAACACAGCTTGTCACGGTTTTGCTTTTCAGAATGAAGCTCAAGAATTTTAATGTGAAAACCGAGTTTTCTGATTTTTTCAGATTTTTCAGAAAGCTGTGTTGCTTCTCTTTTTCAGTCTGAGTTTTTTCTATCTGCTTCTTGGCTTCTCTATGGGAGAGAAAAGCTGCGGTTTTTAAACACAAGGTCCAATGGTCAAAAACCAAAGAATCAGCTAAGTATGGAAAATGATTTGCAAACAAAATATATTCTCCAACGGCTAAAGATGAATTTATCCCAAAATATAAGGGATTTTGTTATCTTAAAAGATAACCCTTATCTTCCCATAGCCGTGAAGAGGTTTAAAGAGATTTGCAGCTTTTACCAAATCCGAAAATATAGTCATAGGAATCTTTTGATTTGGCAAATCTCCCAAACCTATTTTCGCAAATCTCCATAATATTTTCAAGAACTATCCTCTCCAGAAAAATAGCAATTTTGAAATTCAAAGAAAGTATTCTGGAGATCTTGGCCAACCAAAATGAATTTTCAAAAATAATCGGGTATGGCCACTGCAGTTCAGAAACACCCTAGGCACCTGTTTGCAGGGTTGTTCGCAACTGGTGTTCTGAAGTACTTTAGCGCAAATACCGATTCAAGAGGTGTTTAAAATGATGTTTTCAATATTGGCATATTAACAAGAGTCTAATTAAATAAAACCTATATACCCAAGACTTCTTGTTTTGAACCAGTCATCTTGTCCGAGATTTGTAGAGCTGTTGTGAACACCAAGGCCACCTTGTTTGCTGGGGTTGTTCTTTGTATTGCTAGAGTTCAGGAACACGCTTTACAATCAACTGTCGAGATGGTGTTCTTGACTTAATATGGAATCACCAAGTAAAACCTGTCTAGAAGACTTGTTCTCACATGTAGCAAACCAGTTAATACAATAAAGATCACAAACACCAGTTAGGCCTGTTTGGAGATCGTGTTCGGAGCAACATTACTTGGACAAATTTTTACACTTGGATTTGTTATCATCAAAACTAAATATAATCAACAAATTCCCCCTTTTTGATGATGACAAACCAAGTGACCATATTGACAAAATTTAAACGCGCTTAACAACGTTTAATGCTGATAGGGATCTGCTGATAGGGATCCTCTAGGTGCTAGGTCATATCTGGGTGCTAGGTCATATCTGTCCATATGGTCTTATTCCCCCTTTTGGCATCATTAAAAAGCATAAGCAATAGTAGTAATGCAAGAAAAGCAATATAGAGCATAAGGTGCAAGTAGCATTAATAAAGGGATATTGCATTAAAAACATTACAATGCCAAAAAACTGAGATGAGAGGAAACAAGAGAACAGCCTAGAGAATCAGGGAGCAGGGGGTGGTTTCGTTTGCAGAGGAGGGATGCTAGGGGCAAGAGTGGAGAGAAGTGCAAGCAAATCTTCATGGCGTTTGGCCGAGAGAGCTCGTTCCTCAGCAAGAGCAGCCTTGACAGCTGAGAGCTCATCCTTGAGGCGAGCATTGTCCTCAAGAACAGCCTCAACCTTGACGGAAGGTTGCCCAGAACAGGTGGTCGAGGTGGTCGACGACCCTGTTTGGAGACTGACCCTTCGCCAACCTCATAGCCACACCCTAGCAGAGTGTCAATCCCAATTTCATCAATGATTTGGGCCGCCACTCTTCGTGTGAGCACTATCCCAAAGTGCTCAAGCACCCTTGTCAACAGAAACCCATAGCCAAGATCATGTACCCGGGTGGTGTTCGCAATTCGCTCTATGTGGCGAATCATGATTGCAGGGAGGTTTACTGGTTCCTCCCGATCCAGTAGGTCCACCAGACATTGATCGAAGGCATCTGCTGAGTTTCGCCCTTGACCTCGTGGTATTATGTTCTTGATGGTGAACATAAACAGTAGTTGGTGCAGGGAGGTCATTTCACCCTTCTTAACCGAGAGGGGTGTTCTCAGGCCCTGTTTTTGATTAAGGCGTTTGGACACCTCTAAGAGCCTGGCTGTTTCCAGGGCAGTTTTGTCTTCCCTCACATACACAGCAAATACACGAGAATGGATGCCCAGAATGTCACCAAGGGTGGCTGCATCAAAGGAGAAATGGCACTCATTGACAGCACTTGTCACCACCCCATTTGTGACAGAGCAGTTGGCATAGAACTCAGCCAACTCAGGCACAGAACACCCTTGCTGGGTGTTTGCAAACAACTCAAGCCAGCCTTGGGCTCGAAGCTTGTTCAAGAACACCCCCAGACCCTGTTCCTCGAAAAAGCTTACATTCACTACCTTCCCCCTGACGACATTGCGCTTCAGCAACTGCGCATGTTTGTCAGACATAGGAGAGGGAGTGAACTGCTTTGGGCGTTTAAGGACAGGAACAGAGGTGGTAGTTTCTGGTAGGGGGGCTGTTCTGGGTTTTCGCTTGAGGGGTGTTTTGGCAGGAGAGGGCTTCACAGTAGGTTTATTGGTTGGTTTTGGAGGAGATTGTTCTTCAGAGGACTCGGAAACACCGGTGTCCCCTGTTTGAAGGTGGTGTTCTCAGAGTCAGAACTCGAGAACCCTTCAGAAGAAGAAGAAATCTCCTCGATGATAGGAGCAGAGGGTTTGAGGGACGATGAGAGGATTGAAACGCTAGCCTTGCAGATTTTCGAGAGGGCTTAGAGGATTGAGGAGGAGAGGGAGTTTGAGAGGGTTGAGACCTTGGTTGTGGCCTTGTTCTTGGCGTTCTGCTACGCCTAGCCACGATTTTCACCCTCTTCCTTTTCTCTCCAGTTTGAAAGACTGGAGGGGAGATTTCAGCCTCAGGGAGAGAATTCTTCTCTAGACTCTCCTCTGACGACTCATTCGACTTCCCTTGGAAGTCGACATGCAGATCCTCCACAAACACACCTTCGACAGAGGCAGCCCCTGTTTCTGTCGCGGTGTCAGAGAACAACCAGAAGAACAGGGCTCAAAATTAAACCCTTCAGGGGTTTCCAAGAATTGTTCTTGAGACCCTGACTTTGTTCCCTCTGACTCAACTAAAATGGGACAAGCAATTGCCTCTACGAGGAACACCAATTCCCTTCCACATTCAAAGGGAATATCATCCATCCCCATTTCCACTGATTTTAGGGACAAGCGATTCAGGAACTTGAAAGGCTTGTAAAGAATTGGGCGAGGGGGAGCAGGGATTGAGGCTGCAAGAACGAGGGCTTTTGATTGAGAAGAGTTGTTGGAAGCCATTGTTGCTAGAAGAGAGAGATTAGGGTTTAAGGTGTTTGCAGGATGTTCGGTTTTTGCTTGAGGGCGAGATGAACGATAGTACTGAGAGCAGGGCATATAAAGAGAGAGAGAGAGAGAGAGAGAGCAACCGAATCTTTGAGAAGATTTCTTGATTTGCAACGGGTAGGAGCATTAACATCTTGTGCCTTGGGAAGCAAAGAAAACACACCGAGCAACCAAGGGGCGTACCTGTTCTCTGTATTATGCCTGTTCTTTGCCGTCTGATCTGATTCGCCTGAATGGCATTAAGACGGCTCCAGTACATCCCCTTATGCTGTACTAAGTAGATAAGAGACAAAAAAAAAAAAAGCACGCAATTCGGGTGTATGCAATCACATCCGTTATTAATAAAATTTGCAAACAGGGGGAGAGAACAGGGTGTAAAGGTTGATCTTACCAAACCCAGTTCATGTTCTGGAAACAGGTATCTCAGGGTGTTCTCACCAACCCTAGTTCCAGTCTATTTCTTTCAAAAAGATCTCTAGCTAGTGCCTTAGTGAATATATCAGCAATTGATTTTCCGTTGAGCAAAAATTCATAGAGATTAAACCCTTTTCAACATTATCTCTCAAGAAATGATGTCGAATGTCAATATGCTTTGTTCTTTTATGTTGACATGGATTTTTGGCAATATTAATTGCACTTGTGTTATCACAAAAAATAGGAATGCATCCAATGTCAACACAAAAGTCCTTAAGCTGTTGCCTTATCCACAACAGTTGAGCACAACATGAAGCTGCTGCAACAAATTCAGCTTCTGCTGTGGACATGGCAACTGAATGTTGCTTCTTGGTAGCCCAAGATACCAAACAAGGTCCAAGAAAGTGAGCCATACCTGAGGTACTCTTTCTATCAACTAGGAATCCAGCATAGTCAGCGTCAGCATATCCAACAAGATCAAAATTGCAACCTTTAGGATACCATAAAGCTAAATTGGGTGTATGTTTCAAATACCTTAGTATCCGTTTAACAGCCTTAAGATGAGTTTCCTTAGGGTTAGACTGAAAACGAGCACATAAACCAACACTAAAAAGAATATCAGGTCTACTAGCGGTTAGGTATAAGAGTGACCCAATCATACCCCTATAGAGTTTCTCCTCAACTGAGGGACTCCCATCATCCGTAACCAACTTGGTTGAAGGAGAAATAGGAGTGTCTATGGGTTTGGCTGACTCCATCCCAAAACGCTTAAGTAACTCCTTGATATACTTTTGTTGATGGATCATGGTGCCGTTTGGAGTTTGCTTGATTTGTAAGCCTAAGAAAAAATTAAGCTCACCCATCATGCTCATCTCAAACTCACTCCTCATCATATTTGAAAATTCATTGCATAAATCATGATGAGTTGCACCAAATATAATGTCATCAACATATATTTGGACAATCAAAAAATGTTCCCCCTTAGATTTTAGAAACAAGGTATTGTCTACCTTGCCTCTTCTAAAATCATTTTCAAGTAAAAAACTTGACAACCGTTCATACCAAGCTCTTGGAGCTTGTTTTAAACCATAAAGTGCCTTGTCAAGTTTAAAAACATGATTTGGAAAATCACCATTTTCAAAACCAGGGGTTGTTTGACATACACCTCTTCTTTAAGGTATCCGTTTAGGAATGCACTTTTAACATCCATTTGATATAGCTTGATTTCCATATGAGCTGCAAAGGCTATTAAGATTCGAATAGCCTCAATTCTAGCAACTGGTGCAAAGGTTTCTTCATAATCGATCCCTTCTTCTTGATTGTATCCTTGAATAACCAGCCTTGCCTTGTTCCTAGTGACTGTTCCTGACTCATCCAGTTTGTTTCGGAACACCCACTTGGTTCCAATGATTTTTCTCTCTGCAGGTTTAGGTACAAAGTGCCATACTTTGTTTCTCTCAAATTGATGAAGCTCTTCTTGCATAGCCGTGATCCAATCTGAATCTGCAAGAGCTTCATTCACACTTTTTGGCTCAATGTTAGAAAGAAAGCATAGAAAGCACAAAAATTCTTTAGTTTAGATCTAGTTTGCACTCCAGTATTAATATCTGACAAGATTTGATCAAGAGGGTGCGAACTATGGTGCTTCCATGGTCGTGGAGTAAGAGGATCCACAGACCCATGCTCTACTCTAGTAGTAACATAATGCTTACGATCATCTCCCGAGCCTGTTTCTGCACATGTTTGTAAGTCTATTCCTGAAGAACACGGTTCCGAACAGGGTTCAGCAGTGTTTTCCCCTGTTTGGTGTTCACCTTGCCTGCTGTTCTGAGGAGCACCTTCAGGAGTTGTTTTCTCCATGGTGTTCTTACCTCGTTTATCTTGGAGCAACACTTCTTTTCGAACAAGACCTAATTCAAGTTCATCTTCCGGTGCATCATTCTCACTCAACACGTTAGATTCATTAAAAAGCACATGCACACTTTCCTCAACACACAAGGTTCTTTTGTTAAAGACTTTGTATGCCTTGCTGTGAGAAAAATAGCCAAGGAATATTGCCTCATCACTCCTAGGGTCAAACTTTCCTAAGCCATCCTTCCCATTATTATGCACAAAACACCTACAACCAAATGTCCTTAGGTGCGTAATATTGGGTTTTCTGCCCTTGAAAAGTTCATAAGGAGTTTTGCTCAAAATGGGTCTGATCATGCATATATTTATAATGTAACATGAGGTGTTCAATGCTTCTGCCCAGAAATACCTAGGAAGACCACTAGCTATAAGCATTGTTCTGGTCATGTCTTCTAAGGTTCGATTTTTGCGCTCAACCACCCCATTTTGTTGGGGTGTTCTTGGGGCTGAGAAGTTATGATCAACACCATGTTCATTACAATAGTTGATAAAACTTGCATTTTCAAACTCAGTTCCATGATCAGATCTCAAGCTAATTAAAGAGTGTCCTAATCTCTTTTCAACCTTTTTGAGAAAGGCAATAAAATTCTCAAAGGTTTCATCTTTGGATGCCAAAAACAAGGTCCAAGTAAATCGAGATTAATCATCCACTACAACAAGCACATACTTTTTCCCACCTCTACTAGTTATCCTCATGGGACCACACAAATCAATGTGTAATAATTCTAGAGGTCGAGTAGTGCTTACACATTTTTTTGATTTAAAAGAAGATCTGACTTGTCTGCCTTTTGCACAAGCTTCACATACCTTGTCATCATTAAATTTGATGGAAGGTAGTCCAATAACTAGGGCTTTTGAAACAAGTTTGTTTAACAAGGATAAGCTTGCATGACCTAGTCTCTTGTGCCATAGCATTATATCATCATTTAATGCATTTAAACAAGTCAGATTATTTTGGAGAAGAGTGGAAATACAAACTTTATAAACATTTTGACATCGCTTCCCCCTCAACACAACATCTCCTGTGTCGTCATTCACAACCAAGCAATGTGTTTTTGAAAACAGTACTAGTTTGTTCTTGTCACACAGTTGGGACACACTTAGCAAATTGTGCTTTAACCCATCAACTAAGTGCACATTATCAATTGAGTGGGAGAGAGTTTTACCAATATTACTTATACCGACAATTGTCCCAGACTTGCCGTTTCCAAATGCTACACTCCCACCATTCAGAGCTGCAAGTGAGAGAAAGTTTGATCTTTCACCAGTCATGTGCCGTGAACACCCACTATCAACAAACCACAACTGCCTGTTTCCAAGGGTGTTAGTGGGGTTGTTGGTAAGGTTGTTCTCTCTCACTTCAGCCGGCAAAACAAATCACGGGTTAGTTTTGGGAACCCAGATCCACTTGGGTCTCATTCTTTTAGACATGTAAAGCTCATCTTTTCTAATCCAGATTTGTTTCACATACCTTTCATTCTTTTCATTGGCATGTTTTCTTAAAGGGCAAGTGTATCTATAATGACCCGTTTTGCCACAATGAAAGCAAACAACGTTTTCAGGTAATCCCACATACTTTCTGTGAATTGGGTAAACTGTTCGTTTAGGCTTATACCCAAGTCCCTTTTTGTTTCGACTGTGGTGAGTGTTTAACCAATCAAGGGTTTGTTAGGACTCGTTCCAGCGCTTGGTTGTGGTAAGCTCGTTTTCCAATTTTTCTATATCAGCATGCAAACCTTTGTTCTCCCTGAGCAAGGACTCAACCATTCCTTCTACCTCAAAGAGTTTTTCCTCCATTCGAGAATAATCTTTTTCTTTTATAAAGAGGTTTTCTTTGAGCAAGTTAATATTCTCATGTAAACCGAGGTTTTCATTTTTAAGAATTTCATTTTCAAGTTCTAGGTCACGAACTTCTCTTTTTAGATCAGCACAAGTGTCTATCAAATTATATAGAAGTTCTTCTAAGTAGCTTTGTTAAGACCATGTATCTTGCTCTTGAGATCTGAGAGGCTGATTGTTGATTCATCATCTGAATCTGAATCACTTTGTGCCATAAGTGCTACGACCCCTTCTTCAGCTTCAGATTCTCCTTCATCCTCAGAGGAATCTCCCCAAGCAGCCAGCATAGCTTTCGAGAATCGCTTGCTCAGATTGTTTACAGGGTGTTTTCGAACCTGTTTTCGAGGGTGTTGGGGCGTCTGATCTTCTCGAAGCAGAGGGCAATTTTTGACTAAGTGATCTGGTTTGCCGCACTTGAAACACCCTGTGAGCTGTTCTTTGGAGGTGTTTCTGGACTTGTTGAAGTCTTTTCTTTTGTTGTTTTCCTTGACCTTTTTGAAGAATTTCTTGAATTTTCTGGACATTAGGGCCATTTCTTCATCTTCAAGGTCAGAGTCAGTGTCCTCATGTGCTTTCAAGGCAAGCCCACGATCCTTCTTTTGCTCCTCTCTTTGCTGTGAGTTCTTTCGGAGTTCATAGGTCTGGAGATTACCAATCAACTCGTCGAGGGTGATCTGGTTCATGTCTTTAGCCTCTTGGATGGCTGTTACTTTGGCCTCCCACGTGCGAGGTAAAATTCTGAGGATTTTTCTCACCAACTCTTCAGTGGTGAAAGATCTTCCCAGGGATTTTAACTCGTTCGTGATGTGGGTGAACCGTGTATACATGTCCATCACAGTTTCATGATCACCCATATCAAACAACTCATATTGTCGCATAAGTAGCTCAATTCTAGATTGTTTAACTTGACTCGTACCTTCATGAGCAACTTGCAGAGCATTCCAGATAGCTTGGGCTGATTCACACTCAGAGATGCGAGTGTATTCATCGGGTCCTAGGCCAAAATATAGAAGCTTTTTGGCCTTGGCATTTTCTCCATTTTCTTGTAGTCCTCGGCATCAAACTCTATGGATTCCTTGGGAACCTTCTTACCATCTTCAAGCACCTTGGTGGGAACAAGGGGCCCGTTCTTGATGAGCATCCATAATTCATAATCTTCTGCCTGAATATAGTTCTCCATCCTATTCTTCCACCAACTATAATGTTGGCCGTTGAAATAGGGTGGACGAGTAATGGATTGCCCTTCAAGAATTCCTTGTGGGGTACTCATCTTCAGAATCTCTCAAGGTGTTAACCTTTTGTAAGAGAACCCAGCTCTGATACCACTTGTTGAGTTCGTGAGTATACAACCACAAGAGGGGGGTGAATTGTGGTGTCTGATTTTCGCGTTGTAAATAACAAACACCCTCACAGAGGTTGTTCTCAAATGACAAACACCCTGATGACTTGTTTGCACGGGGTGTTCTCAAATATTGCAGATGCGAAAATCACCAAGATAAATGCGGAAAATAAAGCACACACAATTTTTACGTGGAAAACACCTCTAGCCCAACTGAGGTGTGAAAAACCACGACCTACCTCGTGTAGGATTTAACCACTTTCACTAACGGGCTTCACACGTTACAAATGTAACACACCTTGTTACAACTTGCAACCACGTAACCTTCTTCCCAAAGACAGGTTACACCACGTCCAACCTTCGCAAGATTAGACACGTCTAAGTCCACACGACTAGGACACACTCACTCACTTTTCTGATCCAAGATCAGGGTTACAAACACCTTACAGGGGGTGCTTCTCACTAAGCAGATGTAAGGTACAATGAAGATCCTATTATGCCAATGGTTTGAAAACTCAAATCAAACACAGCTTGTCACGGTTTTGCTTTTCAGAATGAAGCTCAAGAATTTTAATGTGAAAACCGAGTTTCCTGATTTTTCAGATTTTTCAGAAAGCTGTGTTGCTTCTCTTTTTCAGTCTGAGTTTTTTCTATCTGCTTCTCGGCTTCTCTATGGGAGAGAAAAGCTGCGGTTTTTAAACACAAGGTCCAACGGTCAAAAACCAAAGAATCAGCTAAGTATGGAAAATGATTTGCAAACAAAATATATTCTCCAACGGCTAATGATGAATTTATTCCAAAATATAAGGATTTTGTTATCTTAAAAGATAACCCTTATCTTCCCATAGCCGTGAAGAGGTTTAAAGAGATTTTCAGCTTTTACCAAATCCGAAAATATAGTCATAGGAATCTTTTGATTTGGCAAATCTCCAAAACCTATTTTCGCAAATCTCCATAATATTTTCAAGAACTATCCTCTCCAGAAAAATAGCAATTTTGAAATTCAAAGAAAGTATTCTGGAGATCTTGGCCAACCAAAATGAATTTTCAAAAATAATCGGGTATGGCCACTGCAGTTCAGAAACACCCTAGGCACCCTGTTTGCAGGGTTGTTCGCAACTGGTGTTCTGAAGTACTTTAGCGCAAATACCGATTCAAGAGGTGTTTAAAATGATGTTTTCAATATTGGCATATTAACAAGAGTCTAATTAAATAAAATCTATATACCCAAGACTTCTTGTTTTGAACCAGTCATCTTGTCCGAGATTTGTAGAGCTGCTGTGAACACCAAGGCCACCTTGTTTGCTGGGGTTGTTCTTTGCATTGCTAGAGTTCAGGAACACGCTTTACAATCAACTGTCGAGATGGTGTTCTTGACTTAATATGGAATCACCAAGTAAAACCTATCTAGAAGACTTGTTCTCATATGTAGCAAACCAGTTAATACAATAAAGATCACAAACACCAGTTAGGCCTGTTTGGAGATCGTGTTCGGAGCAACATTACTTGGACAAATTTTTACACTTGAATTTGTTATCATCAAAACTAAATATAATCAACACTATATCTACTAGTCATCCTTATTTTGTGCTTTTTGTTAGATCAACCCAACAAGCATTTTACTTGAGAATGTAATATTTCATTTATTTTAATTTTCTAGTTAGTAAGTGGCAAAACTTATTGAGTTCCCTATTTTAGGAAGGACCTAAGGAGCCACCTGACTGGGAGATAAGTGAACAAACTCTCAAGGCCCAAGCCCCAACCCATATCCCTTTAATTTTCCCATAAATTGGCAAAAACACCCCAATACCTCCCAACCCGATTCAAACTTGGGCGGAGAGGGTAGGGAAAGAGCAATTACGCCAATATGCTACCAGCACATTGGCTTGTATATAATTGGCGGTGAATATGTATATATATTTTTGTGCAAATCTAAGCAGACAGTTTAGTTAGATATCTGGGGAAAACTTAGCTCGCGCTTAAAGAACAAATGCCCACCAGTTTCACGCTTCTCCTTGCATAAGATACACACCATGTTACCATAGCCTCATTTTCTGTATCATATAAACCTCTGCCTAGTTATTGCAATAGAAGCGCAGACATAACCACCACTATCCCAGTAGGCAAGAGCTGTATTTATTAACTCATTCAAAGCTTTCTCATGCCTGATATTGTGCGGATTTCGTGATCAATTAGGAAAATGCCCTGTTGCACAACTACACAATAAACAACCTTATCTAGCAGTGTCTATTAACAAAGTGTTTTTGTTATGATAAAATTAGCCTTGTTATTATTAGGCCTACCTAATTCTGGTTGGGCAGGAAGTCTTGCAAAACATGCACTTCCTTTTGCTTTAGAATAGTTCACGTAGAATTCTTGGTTGGATACAAATATAAGAATTATTTACTGGCAAGCTACCGAAGGTGTTTATTTTATTTAATGAAAAATATAATTGTAAGTCATCTCAATAAATTATGTCATTCTTGACATGCTGCTTCTTGCCTTGATCATCCCATCTTGCTTCTTCAACTCCCTTGGGCAAGCCTTTTTAATATGGTTAGATGGCTAAAAGAAATGGAACTCTCTTTCAGCGAGAGTAGTTAGATGCCTTGAATCGCTTATAGAATATTAAGCTCGGAATTTCAATATGATTCAAGTCACAGTAGGAGAATTATTACTAAAATTAAATTCATTGCAAGTCATAAAATATTAGGATAACTATGCTGCGTCATTGCAAGTATCTCTACATTGATGTCTAATGATGCTACATTTATTGGAATAAGATTAAGGTAATGCTTCATCAAAGGCAAAGGCAAAGTTTTTCCATGCAAGAAGCAACTTCTTGGGTAAACCTAAAAGGTTACGCTCCTTGTGGGTACACAACATTCAGCCCTAATTTTTTTTTTTTTTTTTTTCAAGCAGGCTGCAGCTTCGTATTATTCTCACTCATAACTTAATAAAAGTTACAATTATCTTAAAAAAATAAAATGCTCTTAGCTTAATAAAAGTTACAAGTATCTTAAAAAAATAAAATGAATCTATGTTTGCGATTGATTGAGGGTGTTGCAAGCAATGAGCGTAGTGTAACTTTTAAAGGTCATATTATTAGCCATCAGTAATAAAATGGACGCAAAATTTGCACTAGCTTATATTTCGTGGCGCAAATAGATTAAAAGTATTACCATGAAAGTCGGAGGATTTTAATGGTAAAATTAAAAAGAACTCATTACAATGTAATGGGGTACTTTTTGCCGTGCAAATATACGTTTTCTATTAGCTACGTTGAAACCCTCCGATTTTCACATTATTTAAAGTATTTAGTTTTTGTGCTTGTTAACCTTTGTTTATCAAATGTTTTTCAACCTCTAAAATATTTCCTCAAGGCTTTTTGTGTGGTTCTATTGGAATCGCCTCTCTATCGACAGTCATGTCTACAGAGTCAAGAATGTCTAGATCTAGGGATGACAGTAGGGTGAGGAATCCCCAACCCTACCGGGGCCCTCGATGCATTGGCAAAAATTCCCATCCCCAATGGAGATGGGGAGGGGGATGAGGACAAGATTCAATCTCCAAGTGGGGATGGGAAGCGGACAGGGTTATGTAATTTATGCATTCACATTAGACTTGTGTTGTATGGACTAGTTAAGCTTTAATTTGGTTTAGATTGTAAACTTTGATGATGTTTGTTAGACTCGTGTTACATGCAGTGTACAAGAGCTTTGTAAAATCAATTGAGCTAAGTTTGTTGGGCCACTTAGCTTTCGTCCAGGATTTAACTTGGCTTTTATCCAAGATTCAATTAATTGAATTCCCGCTTGGCATGGGGAGAGGGACGAAGTTTTTTCTCACAACAGGGAACGGGGCACGGACGGGGCTTGTGGAGCTGAGCGAGGACAGGGATGGAGACTATGCCCCCTGTCCCCAACCTGCCTCGTTGCCATCCCTATCTACATCTAAATCTCCTCATACTCCACGAAAGACCCACATTGGAAGTAGCTGTATTAGCCGCATTGAACTAGCTAGAGATATGTGCCTATTGTTAAAGTGCGAGTATATTTACTTACATATTGTGAAATTAGTAAGGGAAATATGTCTCCATGAAAATTGATCAAATAACCTATACATCATGTGTTTGATGTCGTCAGGCTCATAAATCAGGCTTACAATACCGGGGGTCTTAGCTTTTACTGTATAATCAATTCAGCTGCTGCTCCCGTATATAACTCACATCTATTTGAAACGAGGTTTTTCCACTCTTCCCCACATCTTTTTTTGATGATTTCTCAATGCGTGGCATCCTCAATACATCATTAAAACAAGTCTACCAATGACATATGTGCTCATGCAACTAGGAGACCTTAAGGCTTGTGATATATTACTAAATCAAAAGCAAAATGATAAATGTCTTGCTATAAGATGCTTCTTAAGTATCTTGTTTGGGTTAAAAAGTTACATTGTTATGTGTAAAATTAAAAGAATGGTATGATTGGATAGTGTAAGAACATTACAACTTATAAATTGCATAAAATTATTTTTTCATCCATTATTTTTCACAATTAGAAAATTACATATATTATACTCATTTATGAATAGGGTTGATTAAATTAAAGTGTCATTTTATATCCGTCGGTGTAACCGATGAATACTAGAGTTTCATGATTAACAATTAATCTAACTATTAAAAATTTGATGATTTTAAATCATTTAATATGTTTATTTTGATCAAGGCAAGACACTAGAGGTTTATGATTAAAAGTGTTTTGCTACAAGACATATATCATCCTCAAATCAAAATTAGCCGTACTTCTAAAAATAGAAAGCGCATTATGCACCATCCTGCATATTCTGTTTTACAAAAACAGTTGGATGCCTCACTGACTTGGTCATTTCATTTTAATAAAAAAAGCAGTTAAACGAATCAATTTCACATTTTATTAATTTTTAGTTTTGGTGATTTAAAATTTTTCTAGGCACACACACACACACACACACACACACACACACTATATATATCTATATATATATATATATATATATATATATATATATATATATATATATATATATATATATATATATATATATATATATATATATATATATATAGGGATTCCTCCCTTAATCAGTAGAAATTGCCAACAATAAAGAGGACAGAGGAAAAAAAAAGTCAAAAAGAAGGGGGAAAAAGAGAGAGAGAAAAAGAAAGAATAAAGACATGAAAAAAAGAGGAAAGGTTCAAAACTTATTTTTTGAAATTAAGAAGCGTGATACATTTCTTTAGGAGTAAATTTTTCCATGGTAAAAAAAATTCCCTAAACTCCCCTAAATAGAGGCAGTATTGCCTTGTATACCCAAAAAAAAAAAAAAACAACGAATACAACCAATTGAGAGAAACACTTGAGAGAAAACCATCGAGAATTGGTAAGGGTGTTCCACCGAAACTAAGTGAGAGTCATCTTTTATATACCATCGGAGTGGGTGAGACATTGAGAGTATATCCTCTAGATTGTCTAGAGGAAATACATTTGTAATTTACTATAGATTGTGGAAGTATTTTTTGACCAATAGTTCCGCGATTTTTAGCTTTATTTTGGGGGATTTTCTATGTAGAAATGTCGGTGTCCTCATCTACAATATTTCTTTATTTTTATTTCCTATCTTAATTGCACAGGGAAGGAAAAGAATCACTTGCGCATTATCAATTCGGCTTTTCCAACAGTGGTATCTGAACACAGGTTGAGTAGCCATATTCTTGTCTAATCAAGATGGACGGTATTGTCACTTATGATGGTGATATGATCAAACGTACTTCAGACAATTACTCCTACTGGGAGGTCATGATGGAGGACAACTTAATTTGTAAAGACCTTGCTGGTCCTATTTTGAATAAAGATATGCTAGGAGGTAAAAACAAAAATGAATGGAAGTTGTTGAATCACATAGTTGTGATAATTTGAAAGTACATCGACACAA